>APFE030730769.1:29569-50274 GCA_000404065.3 Pinus taeda
TCTCCAGGTTTATGCAAAAGCCTTGTGAGGGACATTGGTCTGCTACAAAAAGAGTTCTAAAGTACTTGAAGGGAACTCAAGACTATGGAATCAAGTACACAGGTGGATGGCTTTAGTTTGATCGGATACTCTAGTTCAGACTTCGATGGAGACAAAGAAACTGGAGTATCTACTTCAGGATATGCTATGAGTCTTGGATTAGGAGCTATCTCTTGGAGATCACGCAAACAATCAGTTCCAGTAGATTCCACAACAAAAGCAGAATACATGGCAACAACTAAAGCAACAAAAGAAATTGTGTGGCTCAGGAAAATTCTTGAAGATTTGCAGGTAAAACAAGTACAATCAACTCCACTCATGATTGACAACACATCTGCAATAAAGTTGGCCAAGAACCCAAAGTTCCATGATAGAACAAAGCACATCAATACTAAATATCATTTGATTCGACATCATGTTGAGGCGAAAACAATCCATCTCCGTCATTGTTCCATAAATGAGCAAATTGCAGACATCTTCACCAAAGCGCTTGGAAGAGAAAAACTTGAAAGATTCAGAACGATGCTTGGACTTACCAATATCCCTTCAGATTAAGGGGGGGAATGTTGACACCTAATCCTCAGTGATTGGGAGAATTTGAATGTGAACAGTCATCAAGAAGATGAACTGAACGATCACATTTGTGTATATAACAAATAGCTACCTAATGGAATAAATGAATCAGTTTTTCTGGAGTTACTCCTGGCCTGACAGTTTGGTGTGTTGCATATTTGGGATGCAAATTTTAGCAGGCTGAAGTTCATTTTCAGATATATTTATGTTCTGCTTATTTATTCTACAATGTTGTCCATTGTTATATTCATTTTTGATTTAATGAATTTTAGTTTATATATATTTTATACAGGTGGTCACAAACCTACAAATGTCTCAAAAGAGAAAGATACAAGTTACAATTGGGGAAATGTATGGATGGACAAAAGGGAAAACTTCTAAGACTCAACAGAATTCAGAAACACTTGAAGAAACCCATAATGCTCATGTGGAACAACAATTACATGAAATTTTTGTAAGTTCTTCTGAACATGATGTAGATGAAGAAACATATGAAGTTGAAGAAGAGGTTGGTGATAATTCAGAAATGAAAGTGCAAACAAAAAGACAATTTCGCATGGAATGGTTAAATAAGTTTGTTTGGTTGAATTATGTGAGGTTTGATGATAAAATAACTATGAAGTGTAACTATTGTGAGAAGTATAGGATGAATGGACCACGGGGTTTAGAAAATGGTTGCACCACATTTACAACATGATGCTCTTGTTACTCATGAAAAATCACGGGCGCATAAAGATGCTAAGGAAAGATGGATTAATGCATTAGAGGGAAATATGAAACTAATTCCAAATCATATTAGACAGATGAGAGATGCCAATAAGGAAAGAGTGATTTCTACAATGAAAATATCATATTTCACTTGTCAAGAAGATTTATCTCTATCAAAGTATGAGAAGCTTTGCAAATTTCTAATGGAAGCAAAAACTCCAAATATGCCAAAGTCTCAAGAGTACTCTTCATACACTAATCGTAAGTCTGCAAATGATTTTATATATTGCATATCAAAACATCTTGAACAGATTCAGATAAAAAATGTGTTGGAAAGTCATTTCTTCTCATTGATGGTTGATGAAAGCACTGATCGAACCTTAGAGCAACACCTTGTTATTTATGCAACATATTTAGACTCAAAGGGTCTCGGGCCACCTATCTCACAATTTATGAAGCTCAAAGATGTAGTAGATGGAAAAGGAAAAACAATATATGATAGTGTCGATCAATTAATAGATGTTAGAGGCCTTCAATATAAAGATTTGATAGTTGTTTCTACAGATGGAGCTTCAGCAATGATTGGACATGAAAATGGCTTTGTTTCATTTTTGAAAAAGAACAATCCAAACCTTATTACAGTTCATTGTGTGGCTCATAGTGAGTCTTTAGTAGCAGCATATGCATCTAAGAAATTCCCTGAGTTATTATTTGTTGAAAAAATTGCAAACAAAGTGTATTCATGGGTTCAAAACTCTCCAAAGAGAAATAGTGAACTTAATGATTTGCTTAGAGTCATGCAAATTGATGTTCTTGATGTTCTACAAATACATTTAGTGAGATGGTTATCTAGGGGGGAAGTTATTATAAGGCTTGTGAAGCTTATGCCAGCAATTTTAACTTTGTGGAAAAATGAAAAAAAAAACTGCATCTTGGTATGATAAGATGAGAATATATTCTATCCAGTTTTGTTTACATATGCTTGCTGATGTGCTAGGGGAATTGAACAAGTTGAATGTGACTTTTCAAGAAGAAAATGTAGACATTACAACTATTGGGTTGGCTCTTGAAGTAACTATAAGCACATTATCTAGATGGTTTTTGAGAAAAGACACATTTGCAGAAGGCACAACTTCATCTTTCAAAGTTTTTAAATGATTCTCAAAATGGATACATTGATATTAAAGATGAAGGGAATGATGTAGATAGACATGAGTTACAATACATCTCTATCTCAACCATGGATATTGAATCCAATGAAGCAAGGAAACAATCTATGAAACCTTGTATTGAAGGTACACAAGAGAGTTGTCAGCAACTCACTGAAGGTTATATAGAGACTCTCATAGACTCTTTGAATGAAATATTTCCAGACCTTCATCTTTTTAATGCAGCAAAATTGTTCAACCCTTGTTATTATTCAGAAGAGCGTCGTAGTCGTGAGAAAAATTCAGAGTGTTGGTTTTTAAAGCTTTTTCAACATTTGCAACATACCATATCAAGTGATGTTGGATTTGTAGCTTTATTTGATGTTAAAACTTGTAAAAGAGAGTTGCACCCTTTTGTTGATTCATTAAATCTGGCTTGTGAGGGGTTTTCTATGAAAGAAGCATGGAAAGTCTTTTGTAACACAAAACAGTGGCACAAAACCTATCCTAATATGATGAAATTATGGCAAGCTTTCCTCACTATTCCTGTAAGTACAGTGGATTGTGAAAGGGGATTTTCCAAGCAAAACATCATCAAGGACATTAGAAAATCGAGGGTTGGGTTGGATACACTAGATGCTCTAATGGGAGTATCTTTGAATGGACCTGAATCATCTAATGTTGATTGGCATGTAGTATATGAGATATGGATAGATACAAAGTCAAGAAGGATTCTTCAGCTTTGAAAATTCTTCTAGTTTATGTTTAATGGAGGATCTATGTATTGAAATATTCCTATTGATAAAAAAATTTGTAGTTTCTCCAGAAAGTTTGACTTTTAATGAAGTATAATAACTGTTTATTATTGCATAACTTTTCTATATTTTCTCTAGATGATTTATTTATAGTCCAAGATTTGTTTATAATCTCACTAGATAATTTATTTATAGTCCATGGATTGTAAGTTTTTTGTAAAGATTTTATTGTTTAAATGGCCCCACCATAAATATGAGCTATAAATATGATAGATTGCAAATCTGCAATTTCAATCTAACAAGAATCATTATAAACAACAATGATTATTATCCTCCATTTGATGACTTATTGTGTGCTGTGGAATAAATTTACAAAAATTATTAAAATAGAATTTTCCGTGACACTCACATATTTAGTAAAACGTAAAACGAAGGGTAAAAAAAATACAAAAACGTCATCAAATTTTAATTTGACAAGAAAAAAGAATTTGAAATTCCAGGCCTGGTCGCATTAATAAGTCGTCAATCAACACCAGTGGTTGGCCAACCAGAAAACTTTATCCATTACCC
The DNA here is from genome assembly GCA_000404065.3 of Pinus taeda. Taxonomy (NCBI): domain Eukaryota; kingdom Viridiplantae; phylum Streptophyta; class Pinopsida; order Pinales; family Pinaceae; genus Pinus; species Pinus taeda. The sequence continues at coordinate 33,363 of APFE030730769.1, forward strand.
GGGAGATATGTAATTTCCATCCATACCAAGGATGAATATTGGTTAGTCACTAAGCGAATGATTGGGTTAGTGACTTGTTGTTAATATTTGTCGAGTTATGATAACCTTGGATCATATTAAATTCGTATACATAAATATTGTGCAATTTTGAATGCAAGAATTCTCCAATGTCATGTTGAATTCCAACCACAATCAAATAAGTCAAGGGAGATATTTAGGGTTTTTTGTTACGTAATCATAGAGAAATATAATATGAAATGCGTCATGCGAGAGGAACCATGTGGTATTCATCTTTTATGTGGAAGGATTTTTAAAACTTCTAATAGTTTTGTTAATATTTGATAATGAAAAAGAATCACTTTTTCCTTATATGAGGAAAAATGATTCACATAAAAGTAATGAAACCCTTACATATAAATATAGGAGGAAAAATGATTCACATAGAAGTAGACACTAAATTAAGTGAGAGAAGAAACCGTGTTCTTGTTCTTCAACTTAATTACTCTAATTTAAATTTACATTTAAAGTTCTTTTGAAATGCATGGATACAACCTCTTATATATGCATTGAAGCTAAGTTTGAAGGAGAAATAGTTCAAGTGGAAATGCCCAGGCCTTTTGCATGGGATCTTATGTATTTGATTCAACCAAAAGGAGGATTAAATTCCCAAATATTTACAAGATGTAAACTAAACCAAACCTACACTCAATAATCAATCATTTTTAGTCATTCTTGGGCATTTATCAGCTACAAAATTCTTCATTTCACATATTTGTAGGATTTGATATTATATGAAAGCATAACCCACACCATCATATAATTTCAATGAGAAAACTCGCATGAATCTTGATTTAAGCGACTACATCTTTCACTAGCATGAGTGGCATGTAATTGAGATATGGACCATGCTTTCAAGTGTATTAAGTTTTTAGAACGATGTTTTCTAATGTTTTTGGTTAAAATCACTTAAATGTTGGAGGTGAGATAAATTGGGGCGATAAAACACCCCCTTTTCTCTCCCATTTTTCCACCCAAGCATAAATTTTGAGACAACTAGATTGTGAGTGGAAATGAAATAAGACCTCTCAACTCCAATCACTCCACAACAACACCTGAATACCTTAGTATAAAAACTACACAAGAATGCAATGTGCATAAAATAAAGTGAAGAATGATAAGGAAACTATCAAGGAGTGATGGATCCCAATAACTTGGTGGAATATCTCCAAAAAAATATTGGGAAACAATAGATGGTCATCCCATAGAAAAAAAAATGGAGAAACGTTAGGGGGAAAGAAGGATGATGTAAAGAAAGGAGGGGAGAAGGAGGAGGTAGTGCCATGGGGATATGAAAGATGATGGTGGGCAAAAGAAGGGTGGTGGAGAGAATAAAAAAGGTGGATGCAATGGAATGTGACAATGAATCCAAAGCTGATGGTGAAGAGAAGAAGACTTCAATCAATAAAATTGAGAAATTATTCCTAGATATATCATTCAAAATGTTCATCCTTCCCAACTCTTTAGTGACAAGAACCCAAATGTATACTTTATAATGAATCCCTATTAGAGTATTGTTTTCTTATGTGTCGTGAGAAAGTTTATATCTTTGGTGAATTGAAAGGCTATGATTTGAGGATAAGAAGATTTGATCAATCCCATTGAAATCAATTAAGATGATAGGAAAAAAATCTTGTGCATGGATATAGGATAGGAGCTAAGGCAACACTAAGTACCTACAATTTGGATATAATTATAATTCTAGTCAACAAAACATAATTCGTAAACATCCACATAAATTACCATTGGATGCAAGATAACCAATTTTAAGAGTTCATCAAGGAAAAAAAGATCTTACATGCTATTTTATTGTCAAATCTCCCAAAATATTATATTGTTCCTAAAAACAAATACCATATTTATCATATTAAGAGATCGTGCTATCAAAGGATGTTTCCCTTAGAGTCAACATCACACCATGTTAAAGTTTTGGAATGAATTCCTTTGGCTAAGAATGAAGGAGAACTACATTGAAAATCAATAGATTAACATCGACTTTGACCCCAATGTTGGGATCATGTTCAAGAGATTTCCATGAGTGACTTTGTTGGTACTATCACTACTTCCAACAACATGGTTCCTTCTAGAAAGACTAAGCTAATAGGAGAATTATAAACATTAGTATATGAATCAAAGACCATTTAAAGTTCTCTGCTAATTTTTTCATAAAGTCAATGGCTTGCCATGACCAGGTCAGAATGAATTCAACGAGAAATAATGGGAAGTAAATTTATTGCAAATAATGAAAGAGTGCATGAAACTACTTATGATCCTTAGAACCCTGTCAATATTCTTTCCATCTATCTATTTCGATAAATAGTTAATTTTTCATTCATTTATATCTTCAATTTAATTTTTAAAATTTTATAATTTGCTTTTATTCCTACTATATAATTCCATTTCTCTATCACATTGATAGAATTTATTCAAATGGATTGGCATTTATAACATTTTTCATCATTTTCAATGTGATAACTACTATCGATTTCTACAATTTATGTATTTCATGCGTAAAATTACAAAAATAAATAAATGGCACCATCGGATACAAATTATTTTCTTATCCCTCCACCAAACTCACCGCACTCATAGATATTAGGCATTTTCATTTTTTCTTTCATATACTTTTATGAATGCTTGAAAAGTGTCTCTAGACGCATATATACTTAGTTATCATTCCATTTTTTTATCTCGATTTAAAAATGTTGACATGTTCATCTCATATTCTTTGCTCCATTGATTTTTTCGACCTATAAATATTTCTCCATCTACATTTCTTACTCACATACATAATGCTCTTAAAAACAACCAAACCCATTTAATTAAGATTATATGATTAAAACGTTTTATATAAAAATTCACTTAATTAGTAAACTTTAAGTTATTAACCCATTTTTAAGTAAATGTCAATGAAGAGTAAGAATCATTTCACCACATCTTACCATGAATCCACATAATTCTATTTCCATTAAATTATCTTTTAACAACTAAAATATCTTTACTTTATTAATAAAAAAATAACGTGTTATTTTACACCTCCGTGAAGGCTTAGTTTCTTTATTTTGGAGTGCGTGATATCTTCCAATACTTAAACCAAAGTGTTATAAATTGCTATTACATAGCCTTTTCATATAAAGTAAAGTAAGAACTAATCTCCTAATTTTCATATATTAGATATTATTATTTTAGAAAACTATCACACAATGTTAAATTTAGTTAGCCCCAAGGAATGGCTCAATTGGTTGAGTTCCCAGTGCTAAGTACCTTGTCAATCGGGAGGTCACGAGGTCAAATCTCCTCGATGCCCTTGAGGTTAGGCCCGACCAGAAGCCGACGGGTAGATCCTTTCTGGTGGATCTGCTTGGATTATTACCCATAGATGTTGTGGCCACTCAATGACCGTGAACCACAATTGAAAAAAAACAATATTGAATTTAGTGTAAATAATATTTAAATTTAATATTTTATTGTAATAAAGACAATACCAAATATAATTTAATCCAACTTTTTATTCATACTTAGTTTATAAAATCTCTCAAATAAAACATTGAAATGAACCATCCTTTTCATGAAAAGGGCATCATAATACATAGTTAAATATCACATTAAAATTGTCTCTTATGTGGGGATGGGCAGAGCTCTAAAGACCCTTGGGAAACTAGGGTTTTACTTTAATTGGATGATTTATGCTTAGGTTGCAAGGACCTCTTTGCAAATATCTACTCTAGTTTGAACAATGGTGAATCTTATTGATCTAGTGAAGATGACAATATCTTCTATAGGAATGTTGTCAGTCTAGTAAGCTCTTCTTCAATTTTGAATAGTGTCATGTTGAAATCTGGATCTGTTATTTCAGTAGTTCTGGAAGTTCCTTCCATCAATATTCCTTTGGAGGAGGAAGCATTTAGCTACGAAAATTATTTTTTCAATCAAAGTTTGGTCTGTAGGTTTAATAGATTTTTCTTGTGGTTGATCGATATGCACAAATAGATCTTTTAGAAATGGAAACCTCTCTTGATGGATGATATGAATATTTATCCTATGGCCCGAGGTTTTTTTGTTGTTGTTTTTTACAATATTGGAAACAAGAAGGTCATTTTCCAATCCAGGTTGTGGTTCTGGGGTAGTGTCGATCTCTTCATGCAACCCTAGTCACCCACCTTTTATGAGGTTACAACATCAATCTCCATGACTTTAGTTTGGGTAAGGCTTCCAAACCTTCCCTTTCATCTTTGGAAACTCCAATCATTATCCTCTATAGGGAATATGTTAGGAAACTTTTATTGCAGCAACGCAAAATTTGAAATTTTCCATAATACTATGAATGGTTGATATGTGTTAAGATGGACTTCAATAAGGGTTTTTCCATTATGATGGACTATGTCTGGGGTGAAAAGCTTAATTATGAAAATGTTTCATTTTGATGTAGAGTGCGTTATGAAACATGACATGTAATAAAAAAATTGTTCTAAGTGCGTGAAAAACAACAAAGATCTGGAAATAAAAAAAAAAAAAAAAAAAAAAACCGAAGGCCCAAATGGTGGGAAGGAAGTCAAGGCTATCACTACACAGTATACAAAGAAGAAGATTCTTGGGATAAGAAAGAAACAAAAGATAAAAAGGAAGTAGATACTATCAGATAAAATGCATTAGAGGTAACAAAAATTTATCTGGAAAAAACGCATGCTACTGAGGATCCTTTGGACTCATAGAAAGTGGAAAAGCAACAAGCCCTCATGGAAAATGGATGCCCTCATAAATCCACAAGGAATAAAACTGGAAAGGCAACCTCTTAAGCATATAAAGTGGATGAGGAAGAATTCAAAAATAGCGACACTCGTCAAAGAATGACCCACTAGAATTAGCAAAAAACATAGGTTGGATTCAAGTTGGGAAGAAAGGAAAAAGGAATTCATCGAGGAAAACAAGAAGTTAGACTAAATGAAATCAAAATTAGTGAAAAATTGAAGTAAATGTGCTTGGATATTGAGGGTTGTTTGGAAAATTTATAGCTGGAAAGGGACTAAAATTTTTGTATCATGGGATACTTGCTTAAGAGTTTTGGATTGAGCCTGTGTGCTCAATCTCAAGCATGCAAGGAAGATTGGAATACATAAAGGTCATACCCTTATAACAAAATTAATTTTAATATATATATATATATATATATATATATATATATATATATATAATTATATATATATTGTGAACCTTTTTTTTGCCAAGAACAAAATTGTAATTTTATTAATGAAAACAAAATTACATGTTGTAGTTGCTTACAAGAAGTCCATCATCTAGTCAAAGAGTATTAATCATAAGTTCACACAAAAATAATCAACTAAAAGGTGATGAGAAAAGTTAGACTTTTCTCCATTTCTTATTTTCAACCTTCCGTCATTCTCCTCGAGATGGCGTGGATGAGATGATAGCTAGCTAATTTTCTTCTATTCTTGAGGTTTTGTTGTCTAAATCTGAATTATTGGGAGCATGTTGAGGTTCGATTCCTCCATTATCCTTTTCTTCAGGTATCCTTATTAGCTTATTTGTAGGGCCCTATAGTTCTGTTGGTATTGTGTCTTTTTGGCTTTTTCTTTTTTTTCTTGTATGTGTTGTTCTTCCTTATTTTGGATGGGTTCCTTTTCTACTTCTTCCTCTTCCTCATCTGGTTCATTTAGGGGAAATTGCCATCCTTTTGGTTTCTTCCTTGGTTTATTCTTCCTTTCTTGCTCTTTATTGGTACCAGTGCACATATTTTCTAAGTGTACTATTTGGCAACATATGCAACATTTGAAGGTTATGTTCTTGAAATCTAAAATTTGAGTCCAGATTTGCTTGTTGTATGTCAGTTGGATGTGATCTGGTAGGCCTTTAATGAGGTCCACCTCCATACATATGCATGCAAAAGTATAGATTCGTTCTTCCATCATTTGTTCATTGGTCTTTATGTATCATCCTAAGATATTTCCAATGTCTTCTAACACTTGATTATGCCTAAAGTGAAGACGAAGGTTATGTAGCCTAACCCAAACCAACATTCTTGATACGATCATGGTATTAAAATCAAAATCTAGGAAACATGGAGTGATGAAGAGCTCTATCGATCTCTAAAACCATCGGTCGTCCTGTAGGATAATTTCTCATGCTTATGATGATGCAAAATTTACAATGAGAAGCCTTTGGAGCATAGTTGTATGTCACAATTTGATGTCTAATTTGTGAAGATCTAGTGAAAAAGATCCATTAGTTTTGGCCAAAAACTATTAAACCTACAAATGAGGGCTTGTGCCTCATAGGTTGTGCAAAACTCATTTATTCCTGGAAGGTCTATGTTCAGTTTTGGGACATAATTTTCCTACCCCACAATGTATGGATTGGGATTATTATGTGTCTGATTTGAGTTTGTTGTAGTTACTAATTTCCCTTGGAAGATTCTTTTATAGGAGAGTCCAACATTATTATGTTCTTGATTCGGTTTTGTTCCTCTGGGTAATTTAGATCCAACAACACCTCATGTTCGTTTGGATTTACTTGAATATGTTACTCCTCCTCTCAGTCTAAGATTGAGGATGATGGTGATAGAAAGTAGTATCTTGTTGTCATGTATACTTCATTCATAATGTAAAGATCTACCATCATAGATAATATTTTGTAGGTGGTATGGATATCCCATCTTATTCATAATATTCTGCTTCAGTTGTAATACCATATCAGAAGCCTGTATCCAAACTATTGTAGTTCTACCTGCTAGGGTTTTTAAGAAAATTTGGAAATACTTATGTTCTTCCTATTCTACGAAATCAATCCCCTTATATGAAGTGATCTGTGAGGCTTGAGCATTATCCAACCCTTGTAACCTGGCAGCAATTTGTTTTTTGTCGATCTACAGAAGAAAGGTGCAAACCATCTTCATCGCTTTTGTGTTTCCATTGTCGCGGGTCGTGATTGCCTTTGAGCCCTTTTGCTACATTCCTCCACCATTTACTCCCAGACACCATGTAGTGGAGCCATTGGAAACTAGAAAGAGTCAACCCGATTTGTCCATAATGGGAGTTGATCTGCTACGTAGAGCTTTAGATCTGAGAGATCTAGTCAAGACAGAGACCGATCTACTACTTGGAGCACCAAATCTAGGAAGTGGCTACATATCCTCGAGAAAAAAAAGGATCCTTCCAATGCAAGTGCCAATCTACCACTATGGAGCCGAGATTTTCGATAGGGTGAGGTAGATCTAGATCTGGGTTCCCCAGATATCTTAGAATGCGACTTTGCAGAAGTATACCAATATTCTTAGATCATCGACTTGTTTGGAGCATGACCATCGATATTCCAGATGATGTGGAGGGAAAGTGAATGAGGGTTTTATTCCATAGGAACGCTTGACAATCACCTACACGACATGCAACATCTAGTGGGCGAGGAGAAATGGCTTTCCTCAGCACTATCGTGATTACTGTTGTGATTGCCATCTTCAAAATTTCATCCTCCCAATCGAATTAGGTTCAAGCTAGTTGTTTCTATGAAATTGAAAAAAAAAAAAAATATAATATAAAGTCTCAATATAACATGGACCCTCTCTATTTTATTCAAGATATTCTGTTAAGTATATTTAGCAATTTGGCCATTCACAATTTGGTGAAACTAAAATATATATATAATATATATATATATATATATAGAATAAAAATTGAAAGCAAATAATTCTAGTTTTATTTCGAGTATTAATAAATCAAAAGATATAGGTCCTTTGGATTAATCACATTGTTAGAATTTAGTCGATGTTTCGAAGAAACTAATGTGGTTCAACCTTAGGACAAGGTGAGAAATCAATCAATATAAAGGAATAAATAGCATGGATGCATCATTGTCTAGGGTTAGTCGTTTGTGAATTAGTTAAAAAGGAAAATAAAATATTATAATAACTCAAAGGCTGTAGGAAGGAAGAAGAAAAGGGTGGAGCAAAGCAGTGGAGTGCTCCCTTGGAAGATCGCATGCGATGGTGGTGGTCTAGATTTTTTAAAGTCCACACCAGCTCTGCCAATGTTCTGGATGGAAACCATCCGGAGTTAAGGTTCCTAGAGGCAAGTCAAAATTATTCCATTTCTCTTATACAAGGCCATACTGGGCTTTACCAGCCTTAATCACCCTTACCATTGCTTCAATATTAACATTGTAAGTTGTTTATCGATTTTTCAAATGTAATGCTAGCCCATTCTGATAGACAATGAAATATCTAGTTGAGGTGTTTACCGGATAAAACAATGAAATAATTCGATGAAATATCTAGTTGAAGTGTGTACAAAATAAAACAATGGAATAACTGGTACTCACAAAATGTTTTGTACATTTGTCATTAATGGCTTAAGAAAAGTACGTTAGGTTTCTCTCTGGTCAACCTTTTCCTTCGGCAACATTTTTTTTTCATAGTTATGCAGAGAGAGTGTTTACAATTTTTCTAATGTATATAGTCTCGGTGGGCTTAATAATTAAGACCATGTATTTTTCTTAAAAGATAAAAGATTCAAAACCAAAAGGGTAGAGTATATATGCTTGTGAAATCCATGTGGGGAGTTAGGTCCCTTGTCACACAATCAAAAGACCTCGTAAATGACAAATGCATAAATATCATATGATTCTCTTTATTTAGATAAATAAATTCTTTTTCCCTTTCCTTTTTACTTAAATTCAAGTTAAATCAATAAGATGAAAGAAAATAATAATAATAACTCATCACTTCACAATTAAAAAATTCAATTATTATTAGAGTTTACATATATAAATATATAAATATATATTTTTAAATTATATATATATATAATATATATAATATATATATATATATAATAATAAAAAAAATATTTTAAAGATAATTCTTTTCAATAAATTATAAATTTAAATTTAGAACCATGTGTTCAATAAAATATAAATATTTATTATTATTATTATTCAATTTTATAAATTTTTCATATTTTATGAAAGTAAAGTAAACACATTTGAATTGCATATTTAATATTATAATTTAAATATTTTTAATTAATTTATAAATATTTATTTATTTCCTTTGATTTGTTTCCAATAGAAATTTGTAATAATTTATATATAATAATTAAATTAAAGTAATAGAAATAAATGTTCACAAATAATATGTTATTTTTTTTTAATAAATTTTGTTAAAGTATATTAACTAAGTAGTATTTAATAAGTATATTTTCTTTCTACTCAATTTTAATTCCATTAGTTTATAAATTTATTTAATATATCAATTATTAAAATTTATTGTAGAATAATTTTAAAGAGTAATATTTATTGGTGCAAATACAATCAACATCTAAATTTTTAAAGTTTCCTTTATATTTTGAAAATAGTGGCATGGCTTTCCAAGTATGATATGCTATTTTTTATATAATTAAAAATTACAAAAATAATCTAAATAACTATGTATTTAATCATTCTAAACATGAATTTCAAAATATCACTATAAACGAAGGGATCATATTTTGATAAATAAATTAAGAAACAATATTTGGAAAAGAGAAAAATGGGATCATATTTTGATAAATAAATTAAGAAACAATATTTGGAAAAGAGAAAAATGGGAATCTTTCCAAAATACTATAATGAAAATTAACCTAATAAAAAAGTGCCTTTTAATTATAAATGTTTCTTGTAATAATAGATATCCAAGTGCACAATATCCATGGTGTAATTATAAATGTTTCTTGTAATAATAGATATACATGTGCACAATATCCATGGTGTTAGAATTGTATAGGTTAATACATAAAATCTCATTGATATGCATCATTATTATTTTGTTGTTTAAAAAAAAAAATCTAAAAAGTTTCCCAACTTTATTAGTTTGAATAAATCATTCATCACAATTTTTCTTTCTTCATTGTGCAAACATAATCGTAAGTTTTGAGAAATCGATCTAGGCACTTTTTGTAAAAAATTCTTATGCAGAAAGGCATTCTCTATTCATTGATATTGCTAACTTGCTAACTTGAGATTGGATGGGGAGCCTCAAATCATTGTAAAGTGATTTTTTTTTTTAAGTAAGAGGGTATGTATGATGTTTTATTTTTTATTAAAAATTAATTTTGATTATTTTATACAATAATTAATAAAAAAATATTTTAATGGTTTAAAATAAATATTTTAAAAATGTTTAAAATTCTAAAGTTGTTATTTATTAATTGATTTATTATTTCATATTAATTTAATTTTTCTTAATTATTTTTTCGTATTTTACGGGTAAGCGCATAGAGTAAGGTTATACTTTTCGAGAAAGCGAGGAAGCATTTTGGTGAAAATAAGATTCTTGACCAAGCAATTTTAAGTGCTCGATCAAGTAAATTTTAAGTGCTTGATCGAGCTTTTTAGGCACTTAAAAATACATTGATCGAGCACTTAAACAAAGCTCTGATCGAATCTTTTTCTAACCTGAGTTAGAGGCTCGAACGAGTGTTTTGTCTTGATCAAGCATTATTTCTTATTAAAAACCCCACTTGCGACCTAGGCAAGTCATTTTGCTTAGGCCACGAGGAAAAAAGGAGTTTGGTGGAATAATTGTAAACTTGACCGAGATGGGCCAATCGTCCCCGTTAATTACCCAGAGGCTCAAGCCAAGGTAGGTTTCCTATCATTTTTTTCGTTTTTGTTTAATTTTTTTACAAAATAAAATAAATTAATTTGAAAAAACACCTACCATACAAAAACTACAAAAAACGATCATGAAAATCACAAAAAGTCACCAATAAAACCTTTGAAAACCACATAAAACAACCTACGAAACCACCCCAAAAACCTATAATTTAGTTCTTTTTTTAAGAAAGAAGTTATCTGTAATAGTAGCACATTTATTATAAAAATTAAGTATAGTAAAAACTTTAATTTTTAATTATTATAGGTTTCAAAGTTCTTTTAGGAATTTAATGAAATAAAATAAAATAACATGATTTTTTGTTATTAAAGATGCATTTTAAATTTCTAACAAATATGATTAGAAATATGCCCAAAAGGAAATAAAACAAAAAACATTTAAACTATAACTAATAAATAAATAAATTACAAACTGATTTTGATGAATTCTTTTGGATTAATCACATTATGAGTTTTTGGTCCACGTTTCAAACCATATAATGTGGTTCATCATCAGAACAAAGGTGAAAAAATCAGTCAGTCAAAATGTTTAAATAGCAAGGATGCATCTGTTCCAGAATTAGCTATTAGGAAATAGCTACTATGAATTAGCCATTAAAAAATAGTTGAATAAATTTATTATTATTTTGTTATGTTTTTTTAATTTATTATATTATTTAATATAAAATAATATTGAATTAGTTAAATTAATTTAGTATATAATAAAAATGAAATATATGTAATATATATAATTAAAAATAATTTAAAATGGTACAGTTATTAAAAATGAATATATTTTAACAATTATATTTAAGTATTATTATATTAAAATATTGGGGTAATATTTTAATAGGGAGGTCAAAGAGGACATAAATTGCAATATGTAAAAAAAACAATTATTAATTATTATATCTATTGGAAAAAAAATAAATTAAAAGAGGGCGGTGATAGAACTTCTACTTAACTTCCAACCATCGTCCCTGTTAAGATTAATAACAGGTTTTTCAATTTCAATGGCTTCTCAAAGCTTCCTATGATTGAAGTGATCAATCTTGGCGATGACTCGGGAATCCTCGATGCAGACATGGTGATTGGATTTCACTGCATGTTTAGCTAAAGCCAAGGAAAAGAGTGGTTGTGTTTAATATCTATTGCATGTTCTTGGATTCTCTGGTTAATGGAGTAGCCAGTTTCCCCAGTGTAGGGAATCCCACAGGAACATGGGATGGAGTAGACCCCTTTCATGTCTTTAGGGTTTATAGGGTCTTTGATGGATCTAAGAGAATTTATAATGGTATTAAGGGGTTTGAAGGTAGCAGAAACTTTGTTCTTTTTGAGGATATGGGAAATCTTATCGGTGGTCCCTTGAATAAAAGGAAGTTGAAAAATAGAGATTGTATCATCACGAGAAGGTTTAATCCTTGATTCTTTACTAGCCCTTAGTAAGGCTTTGAGGCCTTGCTGCATGCTATAGCTGTTATTTTCAAAAACTTTCAGAAGATGAGATTTTTCCTCTTCTAAGTGATTCTCATCATAAATTCTTAGAGCACGGGTCGCAAGGGTATTGAGAACCCTAAGTTTTTGTGCTAGAAAATGATGAGAACTGACATGAAGATATTGTTCAGTATGAATTTTCTTACGAAAAACCCAGTGAGAGACAATACCATCATCCATTCTAGAGAGGAGAATATCAAGAAGAGGGAGACATCCATCTACCTTGATTTCCATTGTGAATTTGATGGAGTCAGATTAGGAATTAAGATGGCTGAGAAACAAATTTAATTTTTCACGACCATGGGGCCACACGATATTAGTATCATCAACAAACCTCTTCGTCAACAAACTTTAGATTAACATAATAAATATAATTGTTCATGATAAACCTCTATTAAATCATATAAGAAATTTTATTTTATTTTTTTATTTTAAATTTAAATACAAATTTTCAAATAAATATAGTAATTTGTTTTAAGAAATAACTATATTCAAATACAATATTAACTAAATTAAAAGCCCAAAACCATTTTTTATTATTAAATTAAATTTTATTAACCATATATATAAAAGACAAAACATAAACATATATACGTGTTAGTTATGTTATTTATAACTTTATGTTTTGTTTTGTTGTGTGTGTATGGGTGGTAGGTAGTTAGTAGTGGGTAACTTATTAATGGATTGATCAAACTGTTGGTTAACCATCTATACGATTTGATAGAGAGTTTCTTTAATGTTTGATCGAGCAATTTGAATTATGAATTTAAGTGCTCGATCAAGTATTTTAAGTGCAAAATCTAGCTCTTGAAATCCTAAAAAATCACGTTTTCAACACCCCTTATGTAGATTTCCCTGCAACCTCATTTTGTACCCTAGTGGATGTTGGGAATTTCTGATAATTCCAAAACAAAAATGAACAGAGAATAATGCTCTGTTTTTGACACAGGAAACAGAGTTTTACACAAAAAAAAATTGTATTCATTAACAAAATTGACAATTACAAAAGTCTTCCTCTAACAGAGGGATTACACCAAGACTGCTTCAGAGGCAGTTTAAAACTTCACTCTGTCTCTCCCTGGAAAAATTAACACTGTTGTGGGTAATTTTTCTTTCACTTCTTACTTTCGCGCTGTTGTGTCTTTTTTTTTGTTTCAACGAACTACTAAAAACAAAATGATATTAAATTTTTACTTATGCTACTCGTGTGAATAAAAATAATAATAAAATTAAAAGCTTTTACCTACTTTTACCAACCGTAGTAAATTTTTCATTTATTGTTTCACTGACAAAACTGGTGGTCAATGAAAATTCACTTCGCGTCACGTAATAGATAGCAGGCTTGTACATGAACCGTTGATTTAATTAGATGGCTGAGATCAGTCTAAAGAAGGTGAGATGTGCGATTTGCGATTTGGATGACATTGCAACGTCCCGTCGACGGAAGTGAAAAGGTGGAGCACTAACATATGGGTGCGATTTGCGATTTGCGATCGGATCGCATTGTAATATCGCGTCGGAAAAAAATCAAGAGAAACATCAGAGTCAGCGGGCATGGATGCGATTTGCGATAGCGATAAGATCGCATCGCAAAGAAAAAAAAAAATATTTGTAGTCGATGTTTAATGGTGTTGCAGTTGAAATTATCATTTCAACACTCCCCTTTAATTTCAATTGCTGGGTTATCAATCATATCTAGACATTTCCTCAAGAACTTAAAACTTTTCTGTCCCAATGGTTTGTTCAGAATATCTACAGCCTGCTTGTGAGTTCTGTAGTGTTTTAAAACAATTTCTCCATTGTTTACCAATTCCCTGATGTAATGAAACTTTGTGTCAATGTGTTTTGTTCTCTTATGAAACACAAAATTCTTGGATAATGCAATAGCTGAGCTATTGTCACAAAAAATCACAGTTCCTTTTGCTTGCTCATGACATAAGCTCCTTAACATCCTTTTCATCCAAATTGCTTGACACGCTACTACTGTAGCTGCCACATATTCTGCCTCTACTGTAGACAATGCTACAATAAGCTTTTTTTTAGAAGCCCATGAATTAGCTCTTGAACCCATGTGAAAAACATAACCGGATGTGTTTTTCTAATCATCTACACTTCCAGCCCAATCATTATCAGTGTATCCAATTAAATCTGAACATTCTGAAGTAGTATATAAAATGCCAAACCTTTTAGTACCTTTAACATACCTCGGAATCCTTTTTGCTGCCTGCCAATGTGCTTTTTTTGGCCTCTCCATGAATCTGGAAATTAAACTAACAACATGAATTATATCCGGCCTAGTTGTGGTCAAATACATGAGGCTGCAAACTATGCTCTTGTACAAACTAGGATCAAAATCCTTGCTGTTGTCCTCTTTGTTGAGTTTTAATCCCATCACTGTGGGAGTGATTGCTGCTTTGCTCTACTACATATTAAATCTTTCCAACACTTCATTAACATATTTTTCCTGTGAGATAAAAATCCCATTTCCATTTTGTTCTACTTCTATTCCTAAGAAGTATCTCAGCAAACCCATGTCAGACATTTCAAATTCTTCTTTCATGACTGTTTCAAACTTTTCAATAAAGTAATCATCATTACCTGTGAAAATAACATCATCAACATATAACACAACAATTAGCATTTTACCATCCTTTTCTTTGATGTAGAGGGTGGGTTCTCCCTCACACTTTTCAAATCCATTTTCCAGTAGATAGGAATCTATCCTACTGTACCATGCTCTTTGTGCTTACTTCAGCCCATAAAGAGCTTTTTTCAATCTGCACACTTTGTGCTCTTAGCCTCTCTTTTCATAGCCTAGAGGTTGTTCAATGTAAAACTCTTCCATTAATACTCCATTTAGGAATGCTGACTTCACATCCATTTGGTAAACTTTCCACTTGTTTTGTGCTACTATGGACAACACTGCTCTCATGGTTTCCATTCTAGCAACTAGTGCAAACGTTTCCTCATAGTCTCTCCCATACTGCTGTTTATATCCTTTGACAACAAGTCTTGCCTTATGTCTTTCTATTTTGCCTTCAGCATTACTCTTGTTCTTGTAGAACCATTTAACTCCAATGACTTCCTTTCCTTTTGGTAGTTCAACTAAATCCCATGTCTTGTTTCTTTCTATGGCATTGATCTCCTCATCCATAGCTTATATCATTTCCTATCCTTAATTGCTTCTTCGAAATGAAGAGGGTCATCAACATGACAATATAAAGCAAACAAAGAGTTCATATCTTCATTCGATGCCTCTTGTTCATAAATGTCACTTAAATTTTTGAACTTATTACCTCTTTCATTTGGTGTACAAGTGCTTAAAGAAGCACTTGAATTTCCTCCTTGTGGTGTGCTTGGAGAAGCAC
Source organism: Pinus taeda (assembly GCA_000404065.3). Taxonomy (NCBI): domain Eukaryota; kingdom Viridiplantae; phylum Streptophyta; class Pinopsida; order Pinales; family Pinaceae; genus Pinus; species Pinus taeda. The sequence goes on from APFE030730769.1 coordinate 48,920, forward strand.
TTTCATTTCTCCTCAAGGGTGTCTCTTGCTGCCCTTGTGTTGGTGCCGCTGTTTGGGGATGTATTTCAGCCATCTACTCATCATCTTCATCATGTTACAAAGAGTTTTTAATATTCATTGTTTTCTCTATGCTTCCATCCCAAGCTTCCTCCTTAATGAACTGAACATCTCTACTCACAATAAGCTTCTTGGTGGATGGGTTATACAACCTATAAGCTTTGGATTCCTCACTGTATCCAATGAAAATGTATTTCTCCCCTTTGCTGTCCAACTTCTTCCTTAGTTGATCTAGAATGTGTTCATAAGCCACACATCCAAAAACTTTCATGTGGGTGACTCCTTGCTTTGTCCCACTCCATGATTTTTCCGGCACTCTGTTCATGATTTCTTTTGTAGGGAATCTATTCAAAATGTGCATGACACAGTGTACAGCTTCAGCCCAATAATCATTTGGCAAATGCTTTGCCTTTAACATGCTCCTCGCCATATCCATGATGGTCCTGTTCTTCCTTTCAGCAACTCCATTTTGCTGTGGGGTGTACCTAGCTGTAAATTGTTTGTGAATTCCATTTTCTCTACAAAATCTTAGAAACTCCTTGGAGATATACTCACCTCCTCTATCAGTTCTTAGAACTTTAATGTGCAGCCCGCTTTGGTTTTCCACAAGTGCTTTGAAATTTCGGAATTTTTCAAACACTTCACTTTTGTTTTTAATAAAATATACCCAAGTTTTTCTTGTAAAGTCATCAATAAATGTTAGGAAATATTGGCTGCCTGCTAATGATGCAACTTGCATCGGTCCACATAAATCTGAGTGGATGATCTCTAAGGGTGCCTTTGCCCTTATGCTTTTACCTGATGAAAAACTTTCTCTATGTTGTTTCCCCAAAATGCAACCTTCACATAGGCTGTCCGGTTTCTCTATCAATGGTAATCCTTTCACCATTACTTTTCTGCTTAACAAGTTTAGACCTCCAAAATTGAGATGTCCAAATCTCAAGTGCCACAACCAATTTTCATCCTTTGGCACGCTTTGGAAGGCCCCTTGGGTAACTGCTGCAATTTCATTTTTGTTTTTCAAATCTGCCCCGATCCTGAGAGGGAACATCCTGTTCCTTGTCATCTTCACTTCAGCAATGCATCGTTTGCTGGGTGCTATATCCATGATGGTACACACATCATTCACAAAGAAAACATTGTACCCTTTTGAACAAGCTGTCCAATACTCAAGAGGTTACATCTCATTCCGGGGACATAATAGACATCTCCTATGGTTTTCTTTTCTCCTTGCTTTGTAAATATTTTTACCTCCCCTTTTCCCATAACAAAAATTTTGCTATCAGTTCCTAGTGTGA
>APFE030730774.1:0-51448 GCA_000404065.3 Pinus taeda
AAACAAGTTTTGCCATTGATTTGACCGTCCAAGAGAAATTGCCTTCAAAACCCTAGGAGAGGGAAATGAACCTTGCCTAGGCACAACTGAAGCATGAATAAGCTGTAAAATGACCCTATGGAACTTGACATGATGATAAAAACCCTCTGAATGATGATAGGCTCAGCTGAATAGTGACATAGGTTGGCATTTGGGCAACTTTGAAAACAATGAGAGCAAACCCTAGACCTAATGCCTAGTGACCAAATTTTGCTTGAAGACTCACTGAAATGACAAAATTTTACCTTGACACTTCAAAATCACTTTGTAAGAGCACATTTGATCATTGGAGGAAGGCTGGAAAGACTGACACTAACAGAATCACTGCTTCTCCCTAGCAAAATACAGATTCCCCTCTTTGCACTGTGCTGCCCCTCTGTGGCACTCACTGTCTCTCTGCTTTTCACTCACCGGACTGGAAAATCTTCCTCCGACCTTACTATCCCTACCCCTCTCTCATTGCTTCGATCTCACTGAATCACCTCTGGCAACTGAATGTTGCTACTCTGGAGATAGATTTCCCAGCTGTTAAAATTAGCAACTAGGGAAAAACTCCATGTGGGTCACCTTATTTATGGAAGCTGATATTTTTCTTGGATTCCTCTCTCTGAGAGGTGTAGGATTGATTGAAAGATCATCCGGTTCCGACATGTATTTATGGAGATATGAATTTATTCATATTATTGACAATTTGTCAAGGTTGACCAGCAAGCAAATCAAGCACCTTTACCCCCAGCTCATCCTCAACGTTGCATTTAAATAGAGGAGACCTCAAGCCATTTTAGGAGCACATCATCTCATGATATTTCTCTCCACTTGTTTGGGTATGTCTTCTCACAAGGAGGACGTGGTGGAAAGAAAGGTCAAGAGGTGCCCTAGCTGTAGTCAAGGAGAAGAGGCCATGCCCTAGCCGTAGTCAAGAGAAGAGGCCATGCCCTAGCCCCAGTCAAGAAGAAGAGGCCAGAACTCCTCTAAGGCAAGGATGATGAGAGTGTAGACAGGATTAGGAGAGATTCTTCTCTGCGTTTGGGTGTGGATTTCTCTATGGAGGAAGCCACAGTTAGAAGGGACCTAAAGAGAAGACGTATGGGAAGTTTGTGACATATCTCCTTTGCTAAACAAAACCGCAGATTAGAGGGAAAGAAAAAGGGTTCTTTTGTGTTTAGTTACAATGTTTGGATATTATGTTTTGGGCCGTTGGAGATGATGTTCCAGTAGCATGCGTAGAGGGTTGTTGAGAGGCCGAGGGACCTAGTAAGGGTCCTCTCAGCTAGGTGCAGTTCCTAAGAAGACAACACAACCGAAATTGAAGGTGTAAACCCTTGCCTTAATGTCAAACTCCTTGTTGTAGTAGATCCGAGATCTGTAGGGTGCCTTGAGGTGGTTTCTTAGGGACATACATCAGCAAGATTGGGCCTAGAAGGACAACAAAAGATGACAAGGGAACACTGTAATTGAAGGACTATTGTGGCATATTTTGGAGGGTTTTGGATGCCCTAACCAGAGATAAGAAGCTACAGAAATAAGCACAAAAACCATGAATAGGAGGCAACAATAAGGTGGTTATAGATAACTTCTCGGTAATGTTCTGATTGATAGATCAATCAGTGTGGAGGATAGGAGCTTATAAATGGGAGGCAACAATAGAAGAAGGCTTTTGGGATAGTTATGGCTGAAGTCATATCTATGGTGAACTTGCTGCAGTCCTATAGGAGTTGTTTAGGAGATCGAGTTTACTGGGAAGGAAGCCGCATCAAGTTATGTAATAGGCTGCTGTAAGATTCAGTTGAAACCCTCAACAAAGCTCAGTGCATGAACAACAGTGACATGTTTTCAGAATTGCAGACTTCAGCCCTTGGTGACAGAATTGCAATTTCATTGAGTCAACTTCATGGTTAAGATCTTTGATATCAGATCTCCTATTTGGCAAGTCAGTATTGACTTTATGTCATTGTACTCTATCTCTCTCTCTCTCTCTCTCTCTCTGCCGAACTATTGAAGAATATAAGAAGATTTGATCAAGGGTTTCCCCACATTGGGGTTTGTCCCTAGCTGGTGCCACATCTTGGGTCGTCTTGTCTTGGCTTGTCTTCTACTGTTTATGTTTATGTTCTATCTGCATTTTAGTATCATGCTGATGTGATTGCTAAACTGGATATTGCTATTGGGACAATAAGAAAATTGAAGTAAATTGCTCTTAAGCATAGAACATACCAAAAATTAACAACATCAAAATCAAATTCCTCGTGTCTCAAGTGTGTTCTCGAATTTCTTCTTTTAGGAACCATTAAAAAAAAGATTAATTATTTTAATTAAGTTGTCTCTAGGTGGAATTTCCAGAAACGATTTCTGAATTTTGGAGAATACATGTATTCTAGCCTCTCCACCAAGTTTTGTGACTAGAACACATCTGATACTACAGAAACTACCACTTCCTCTTAGTGAGGAATGTGTTCTAGCGCTGCAACCCACTGAAGCAACACCCTATCTCTACACCACCTCCTGTCACGTTGCTGACGTTTGGCTCTTGCTGCCCATCAAATACTGTGCAACTCTGATATACACTGCATCTATGTTGCTGCTGGCCCCCTGCTGAACTGCTACCAACACTGCAACTCCCTCTCCATCTGTTGTCGTTGCAACTGCAACTGAAAAGCATCCAAAATACTGAACCAACTGTGGTCCGTATGATGCATCTGTCACTTGAGCCTTGACTGCTACTAGACTCTGCGCTGTCATTGAAGCCTCTGTGTTGCTGTTAACTCTGCACTGCTACCAACTCTGCTCTGCGCTGCTCAGAATCTGACTGCTACTAGCCACTTTGTTTGTCACTTGGACATCTGACTGCACCATCTGCCACTGATCCATCCTGCTACTGCATGTTATGGGTTCTCGTAGCAAGGTATTGATTCATGAGGTGGACCTCCTCAAGAATCCTGTAGCTCTCTAGGGCTACAAAGCCAAATCACCCCACTTCACTCCTGGAGGTATATTGGTGATCATGGAAATCTCTTCTTCCAATCTGGAGGAATGCCTGTCGATCTCTGCATATGCAACCAATTGATCCTGCTTCTCCTCTTTGTCCTTCTTTCTGTGAGAGGACATTGACTGTTGTAGTGGCCAAGGTCACCATAACTGAAGCATTTCACCTTAGAAATGTCCTTCTTCCTCTTGCACTGCTGCTGCTACCCCTTTGATGCGAGGGCCACATTTTCCTCTTCCCTTACTTTCTTCGTCCCACTGTTGTTACTGGTGCCACTGATGGTGCTATTCACGCAGATCAACCCACATTTGATCCCAATCCAACAACTTGTCTCTGCCCAGAATACTCTGGAAAAATTCCTGCCATTCTTCGGAAACACTGTTTAGAGCTAAAGGCACCAATTCTGTAGGTTGGGGTGCTAACCCTACTGCAGAAAGTTGGTCCCAGACATCCTGAAGCCTAGTGAGGAAGGGGTCTATGCGCTCCCCCTTCTGCATCGGATGTGCTCTAGCCATTAAAATTGGTAGAGAGGCTAAGGCACATGAGATCTCCAAGACCCATAAATCATTTGGGGAAATTCCACCCAGATGGAGAGATATTAAAATAATTAATATTACTAATGGGGTTCCTAAGTATAAACTTAGGAAAATTAAAATATTAATGTGTATTAATATAATATGGGTGAGAAAGAACATTTTGAAAAATTTTCAACCTTGTAATTAAAAACCTTCAGTTGGTGACCTAGCCTCCGCCTTTGCCTTTCGCGCTACCTCCTGCAGCTACCCTGCTTGGCAACTTGCTGCTATCGAGCTGCCTTCCTTCCCTATGGCTTCCTTTGGCTAGATCCTATCGCGCTGATCTTTGCTCTCTACTGCGGGCTTAGCAACCTTCTACTGCTGAGCTTTCCTCTGCCCAATGTCTCTCCAGTCGAGAGACGGCTCTCCTTCTCCGAATGAAGAATCCAACCATGAAGCAGCTTTTGCCTCCTTAATAGCAAATCATGGAGCTCCAAAAGCTAGGCAAGTTGCAAGTAAATTTGTCAAAAAACTAGATGACATTCCTGAGATATCCTTACCTCCAACTTTATTTCAAAAGGCAACCATTTCTCTGGCTGAACGGGGACTGGTTGGGTAGTTTACAGGTCTGTGGCCCTCCCCCAGAGCAGTTCAAAAATGGGTGGAGAGACACTGGAGCGCCAACATACAAAGGAAAATCGCGATCAGGTTCTGTGGAAGGGGATACTTTATTTGAATCTAAAGAAGATAGGAACCTTATTTTCAGGAATGGACCATACTTCATGTACTCGAGAGGCCTGTACCTGAATAGGTGGTCTCTAGACTTTGATCCTGAGATGGACATTCCAAACACAGTGCTGGTCTCGGTTAGGCTGCCGCATCTTCCACTTCATTGTTGGGGGGACAAGTCAGTCAAAGCTATAGGGAACGCAGTAGGCAAGTGTCAGGATCTATGTGGAAGTAGATCTGGGAAAAGGGCTTCTGGAGGCAAACAAACTCAAGGTGGATCAGTGGACGCACATCCAGCAGCTGGACTATGAGCAAATCCCCTTCAAATGCAAGGTATGTCATGAGTATGGTCATTTTGCAAATAGGTGTAGCAAACTAAAGGACGTGGAGACGGTTGAGAATGCAGAAACCCAAGAAAACCACTGGGAACAAGTGAAAAGGAAGAAAACTAGTAATAAACAAACTACTCAGAACCCCTCTCAAGCACATGGAAATACTGCTACTTCCTCAAACCCTCCCATCAACCCTGCTCCTTTGGTCGAACCGTCATCTAATCCCTTCGAACTCCTGGATGAAGATCCTCCATCTCCTCGTTCCCCTCCCCAGCCCAATGCTACTAGCCAGTGCTTCCTCCCCACCCCTCAGCTTCTTGCCTCCCCCCCTTCCATTGATAGAATCCTCACTAGAAACAAAGTCAAAGAAACAACCAATGCTCCGGAACAGCGAAAAAAAGCCGGGAGGAAATCCAACAAGGAACTTAGAGGTGAGGTCGCAGCAAAGGATATGGCTATTGACACTCAACAGCCAATGGACACTTTCCTTGGCAAACAGAAAGGGAGTGGGGAGAAAACACAGTAGAAGGACAAGGCTGGGAACCACCATAAATCAAGTAAATAATGTTCTTGGTCTCTTGTTACAGCAAGGGGTTGGGTTCTGCCTTAAAACTCAACGCAACAAGCGATCTAATAAAGCAAGAACAGCTGGATATATTAATGATCCAAGAGACCAAAATCAGTAACCAAGAGTTTCAAAACTTGATAGCAACACAAAACAATTATGAAGGAATAGCCATAGACTCCAACGGGACCTCAGGAGGCATTGGTACGTTGTGGAATAAATGGAACTGGAAAATTATCAGCCAAAAACTCAACAGCAGTTGGGTTAGGACAGATTTAACAAAGAAGAACACAAACGTCAAATATACGGTCATAAACATCTATGCACCAAATCACTATAGAGACAAAGCCTTCTGTTGGGAGTCACTAAAAGAAGAGGTACAAGATGTTCAGATACCCAATATAGAGGAAAAGATGGGAGGTAGATACATTGGAGATCCATCAAGAGCAGTCTTGGAGGATATTATTGGTGAACATAAGTTGCTTGATATCCATCTTAGCAACTGAAAATTCACATGGAGCAACAAAAGAACGAGTGTTCATAACATAAAGGAAAGGCTTGACAGAATCTTGATTCAGGAGGATATAGCAGCAAGTTTTTCGTCCATCAAGAGAAAAATCGTGCATACCTTGGCATCTGATCATAAGCCGGTTGTGCTCGTCCTGGACAAGTGGGAAAATCAGGGTCCGATCCCATTCAAGTATAGCAAAATTTGGGACAGCAAGGATAGCTTTAGGAATATAATAAAAGAAAGCTGGGACGCAGAGGTGTTGGGCTCCCCACAGTACGTATGGGAGACCAAGCTCAAAAAGGTGAGAGAAAAAAATAAAAACATGGGCCAGAGAAGAAGCTCTTAGGGACAAGAAAAAAAATCAGAGTTGCAAGAAAATCTAGAAAAATGGAGCAAAGAAAAAGAAAGTTAGCAAGTTACTGAACAAGACAAATTCCACGAAACATAAATGTTTGTGGCCCTCTACAAGCAAAATAGAAATGAAGAGGAGGAACTTAGGCAAAAGTCTAGATGTCTTTGGATCCAAGCAGGGGACAAGAACACTGCTTTTTTCCACAACAACCTCAAGATTCGACGAGTGGGCAACCAAATTGACAAAATCCAAGTGGAAGGATAGGAAATAAAGGGGAGAGAAGAAATAAAAGAAGCAGCGTATAACCATTTTAAAAACCTCCTCACATATGGGGAGTAGCAAGTGGATAGCGCTGACTTTCTTCAGCAAATTAGCAGCAAAGTTAGTGAATAGAAAAACAGTGAGCTTGAGAAGGAGGTAACAACGGAGGAAATAAGGGACGCTGTTTGGAGCATGCATCCAGAAAAAGCTCCAGGCCCCGATGGATTCACCATCGCCTTCTATAAGTGCCATTGGGAGACAATTAAAAAAGATCTGGTCCGTATGATTAAGAATGTCTTCAAAAAACACAAAGTGGGGGAAAACACGAAAACTTCTCACTTGGCCTTCATCCCCAAAGAGCCAAATCCTATCTCCTTTGATAGATTCAGGCCAATTTCTTTATGCAACTCCTCATATAAAATCATGACTAAGATTTTGGCAAACCAACTAAAAAAAATCCTTCCTTGTATCATTTCGAAAAACCAAGGGGGCTTCGTCCCAAAAAGGCAAATAACTGACAATGTAATCCTCATTCAAGAAGCCATCCACAGTAGCATCCAAAACAATGAAAAAGGTATGGTTATAAAGTTGGATATGGCTAATGCTTTTGATCGTGTTTGCCATCGCTTTCTTGTTGTAGCTCTTCAAAAGTTTGGCATTTCAACCAAGTTTATTAGGATCATTGAAGCATGCATCTCCAACCCATGGGTTGCAACATTGATTAATGGAAGGCCTAGTAGATACTTTCACAGCACTAGAGGACTGATACAGGGATGCCTGCTCTCCCCATTTCTTTACATCATATTGGTAGAAACGCTTAGCATACAACTGGAGAATCAGAGAATTAGAAGGGAGATTACTGGTATCAAAATTGCTCGAGGGGTTAAAGAAATTAACCACTCTCTCTTCGCTGACGATACCCTCTTGATTGGGGGTGCATCTAGTATTATTGCTAGAAGGTTCAAAAAGGTGTTAGATGACTTTCTAGCTGCCTCTGGAGGTCTTTTGAACAATAAAAAATGTAGAATATACACCTGGAATGTGCCAAATAATATCATGCAAAGGATCTCTCAAATACTAGAAATCCCAGTAAAGCAAAAATGGAGCCACTTCATATATTTGGGGTTACCATTGGCCAAAGAAGGGATTAAGACAGAGACCTAGAATAAACAAATCGAGAAAGTGAGAGGGAAAATTCAAAGCTGGGGGATGATGTGGTTAAACTTGGCTGGTAGAACCATCTTAATCAAAGCTCTCCTTTCGGCCTTGCAATCTATCGGTTCGCTTTAACTTTGGCTCCACCTAGCATTCATAAGCAAATGGAGCTTATAATCAGAGGCTTCCTTTGGCAGGGCGGGAGACAGGACTCCAAAAAGTTCAGTTTGGTTCGGTGGGATCAAGTGACTCTTTCCTTCGAATGTGGAGGTATCTCCATCCGCCTTCCAAACATAACAAACAAAGCTCTTGGTATCAACCTAGTCTGGTGCATGCTAAATGGGCAGGATCAGTGGTGGGGAGAAGCCTTGGCCAGGAAATATTTCAATGGGCAGAGGTCCTCGTTGATTAATGAGCTGATCCTGGACCGTCCTTATACCCAAATATGGAGGCTTATTAAAAAACCATTCCCCACATCAAAGATCAATTTTCAAGAAATCCTGGAAATGGAGAAAACACTTCCATCTGGAATGATCGAATTATGGGAACAGCGTTGTTAAAAGGACATCACAATCTGAATGATCTCCATGACTGGTTGGAGGAGAAGGGTATATCTTCCTTATTATCCATCTCGGAGTGGGATCAAAATAGATGGACTGCTTGGAAAAAGCCTCCTATACCAAATCGCCTCTCTGATCAGTGGGAAGAATTGAAGGCCCTGCTATATGGCTCAGCTCCGATAAACAAAAGGAATATGGACAGTTATATTTGGGATCCCAGCGAAGGAATTTACACTGTCAAATCTGGTTACAACTTCTTCCGTAATCATAGCAACTATGATAATTGGAGTCTTTGGCCTACTGTGTGGAAGAACGCTTGTCTTCCTAAAATCAAGTTTTTCACCTGGACCTTGCTGAAAGGGAGGATTCTTACTGCTGAGAATTTGAGGAAAAAAGACATTCATGGGCCTTCAATGTGTGTTCTTTGCCAAATAGAAGAAGAGAGCACCCAACACCTCTTCTTGAACTATCCCATAGCTAGACAGTTGGAAGCAAGTTATCAGCCCCCTCGACTTGGATATTGAGCCAATTGTGCAGTTGTCTCCTTTACACAAGAACTGGGCTCACAGCTACCCTTATGCTAAGCGAAACAATGTTGCCATTATCAGTGTTTGGAAGTGTCTCCCCTCCAAACTTTGCTAGCACATCTATTTGGAAAGAAACAAGTGCATCTTCAAGGGCAAAAAACCAAGCTCAGGGACTATTCTTTCCAAAACTTGGGCCCAAATTGTGGAAATGATCAGCTCTAAAGGTATGCCACCCCCGGATCAAACCAGCTGGACACAAGTAGAAAAGGATCGGTACAATAAGATCCCCATGGATGGCCTAGTCAGGAATCATATACCAAAGAATGTTGGAAACAAACAGGCAAATTGGAAGCTTCGGGGTAATGAAAAGGAGATAGAAAGGTGGATCAAAAAATCAAAGAAACTACATCCTCTTCTTTGATGGAGCCTCAAAGAACAACCCTGAAAGAGCTGGGGCGGGTGGGCTAATCCTGGATCAACAAGGTGAAATAGTTTCCACATTTGAATGGGGGTTGGGGACTCTATCAAACAACAGGGCAGAGGCTTATGGTTTGCTAATGGGCACCAACATCCTCACAAAGCTCCAAGCAAAAGATCCAATTATTATTAGAGACTCTGCTATTATAATAGCAGCGATGGAAGCTGGAAGAGAATTTAAAAATCAAGCCTTGAATAAAATAAAGCAAAGAATTATCAATAATGTCAACCTTCTCAGGAAAGTTGTCTACAAACATGTGTTAAGAGTCCATAACCAAGCAGTGGATGCCTTCACCAACAAGGCGGTGGACAGAGGGGTAGGGGCAACAAGAGAAAATAATGATGGCTATGGAAAACCAATACCATGACCAGCCTTCAATGGTGATCTGGCCCATTATGCAAGACCTGGGAAATTACATCACTCATTTTAAAAAAGAGGAAATCAGTACAATGCAGATTCAGAATGCGATTCTCCATCATATGTCTGACATGAAAAACAAAGAAAATCCACCTAGAGCAATGCGGCAAAATCTCCCCTGTTTAGAACAGCGAGTAGTGTATCCTTCTGCCGAAAAAATTTCGTCCTCAAGACATGACAACAATGGGTAAAAGTCTCTTCAAGTGCAGGGGATCCCATTTTGTCACGAATTGGAATGTCTTCTTTGCCAGGATGGTTCTCGAGGAACTCCACATCAAAGATTATAAGAATCAGCTCGGGATCAGGTTTCCTCACAGGAAGAAGTATCTCAGCAGCATTAGCAGAAGTCCTTCAGGTCGTAGTGTTTGTCATAGGAGGTTTTCGGGGAGTAACATCAGCTCCCTCTTTTCCCTTCTGTGCATCGGCAGAGGTAACTAGGTTTTGGTTTTATGGTTTTGCAAATTTTTGGCTAACCTCTTGTCTGTTCCTGTAGTTCCATTCAGTATTGTGCACAGGGTGTCTCAAGCTTCTTCAATTGTGCCCCATCTCTTTCCTCTGCTCAATTCCTCTTCTCACTTCTAGAACTTCTCTCAATCTCCCCGTCACTCCATTTCCCCTTCTATCATTGGACCTGTGGGCTTCAGAATTATATGTGATCACTCCTTTTGGCTGGCCCTTCGCCGCTGTCTCATCCCATCTCACTTAAGCCCCTTCACCCTCAAGCATCAACTTCAGTACTTCTTTAGTGAAGGCTTGCATTCCAAGCGCTCCTTGGGCAGCTACAGAATTTCAAAGCAGGGAGAAAATTTGGCCAAGAATTTGAGAACTGCTGCCTCCCGCCCAATCACATTCAGAAGACCTCAAACTCAGAACAACAATAAGGATAAGGAGAGCTCCTCATCTGTTACCAATATGTCTGGTAATCCTTTGGAACAGATTGAGAATAACAATAGCTGCGCGCTCTGCCGGGAAAACTGCTTCATGATTGGGCACTTCATCAAAACTCTCAACGAGCTCAGGGCTAAAATGGAAAATGAAAACAAATCCAAGAAGAAAAAGTTCGAGAAGCAGAAAGCCGAGATCGAAGGGCTAAAAGAAAAATGTCAACATTTGGAAGAAGTGGTGAGCTTCATAAAGACACTGAATCAAAGCGAGCAAGGCGAAACCTCGACCAAGCTCAACAACAATATAGTCGCTATGTATTTCAAATTCTAAGAAGCAAGACCAATGATTTGGAAGATGAGACTGTGTTCCCCTTTTGCACCTCCCTCACCGATCTTCCCTCTTCACATGTACTGGGACCTTGTCCCCCCGATGTTGTTTTATAATATATCAATACCCGACCTTGTTAAAAAAAAAATATAATATGGGTGAGAAAGTTCTAAATAACAAGGATCAAGCAAGATCTAATCTTAGTCATTGATTAGTGACTTAATCTCGACCGTTGAATCATCAACATAAAAAGTATAAGAGGAGGCTTGAGGTTCAGTTGGAGACACACCAAGATACCAAGAGAGATCAGTTAGTTTTATTTTCTGGGGCGAGATTTGTTGAGGAAATCGAACAAGTGATCAATTGCGGTGAGGGGCAGTTTGGCAGGAGGCCGAAGAATACATATTAGAGAGGCAACAAAGTGCCAGAAGAGGCAACGCAAAGCCTAGGAGGGCTGGTGCAAAGGCTAAGGAGGCCAGCGCAGAGGACGCAGAGGGCCAAGAAGCTGATGCAGAGGCCGTAGAGGCTGACGTAGAAGACGCAAAGGGCTTTAGAGGCTGAGCTGAGGTGATTCAGTGGGAGAGACTGAGAGCTGATTGGCTGATGCAGAGCCAGAGAGGGTGATGTAGTCCCTAAGAGGGTGACACAGTTCCAGAGAGTGCCTGGAGTAGCTTTCGCTGTCCAGCACAAGGAATAGGTGGAGTCACTGTGGGATTGTTCATCCGATTGCTGATCAGCCGGAATATTTGTCTCCGGATAGAGGTATTGTTGCCAAGGATATTCTTTGAAGGGTGAGCCATTTCTGGCACCCTAGTTGTATTAAAAAATCTGCTTAATAATAAAACCCTCATATATGTTGCACCGATTTTCCCGCATTGGGTTTTTCCGAGGTTGATTGTCCAAAAATAACAGTTTCCCTTGTGTTGTCTCAGTGTATTTTAGTTGTTGATCTGTATATTTGTGAAGGTTGCATTTGTGTTTACTTTTATATTTATGCATTTAAATAACTTGTTAATGCAAAGAACAAGTAGGAGATAGTAAACCAGAAAATGCAGTAGGGGTTTCTGATGTGTTAGATTCATAGATTTTCACATGGTATCAGAGCGATTGCTGGTGAAGGAGGATTGAAGACACCAACAGATAAATATGAGGATTTGTAGTAGAGAAGCAGTTGTCCCAAGAGACAACGTTGTTCGAGAGTTGAAGAGGCAAAAGAAAGAGTGACGCAGTGCTAAGGGGTGATGCAGAGGTTCACGCAGAGCTTGTGTCAGCATTCTGAGCTAGGAGAATCGCCAACGCAGAGGCAGAAGGAGGGGCAAATCAGGCCTACGCAGTGCCCGATCATCTTTCTCAGCCTGGAAGGATTGATGCTGAGGCTAGGAGGCGCTAATCCAGCTCTCACTGTGATGGCGCAGAGCCAGAAGGGCTCAGATTCTTCAGTTGTCTCGGGGCTAAGGGAGGTGTGCAAATTGTGATTTGAGGAGCTGGTGGGACGTTGTTTTTGTCTGTGCAGAACAGTGTCCAAGGAGACAAAATCAAGGTATAGGGAAGCACTACCTCGATGGATTTCTAGCCAAGAAATCCAGATCCGAGTTGCAGTAGCAAAGGGGGATTGGAGAGGAGTGATTCAACAGTTGGAAGATTTCCAGGAGGGAAGTCGAGACTTAGAGGGAGTCTAGAAGAAGAGCAGAGATGGTAGTGAATGGATTGAGGGATTGGGATAGATTGGACGGGGCTTCCAATTTTGTCATCTGGAAGGCCAGGATCCTGGCAATCCTAGATAAATATCACATCAAGGACTATGCCTTGAAAACTGTAGTTGTCCCAGTTGACCCGAATGCAAATGAGAAGTATGAGGAGGCCATGGCAAAGGAAATGCATGATCCTAGATGGGGTCAAAGATCATGTCATACCACATATTGCTGAGAAGAACACATCAAATGAGATGTGGCAGACGCTAACCACCTTATACTAGGGCTCTTCAGTGCAGCGGAAGATGTTATTGGAGAATCTCTAGCATCTGCGAGACAACAAGGGAAGATGAAGAAGGACATCTCCAAGGTCAAGTCCTTCAACTGTGGGGAGCTGGGACATTATGCATCTCAGTGCCCCAGGAAGAAAGGCAAGGGAAAAGCTTCTGACTCAAAGGTAGATCCAACAAAGGCGGAGAAGGATGTCGAGACTGATGACGATTGTGCCATGAGTACTCATGCACCTCTAGAGAAGAGGTGTGGTGACATCGAGTTGTAGTCATAAGGACTACATGCGAGGGTAGGATCCTTGAGGTTCCTAAACTCTTGGATCACATCTGGTTATGGGAGCCCTTAATGATAGTAGCATGATGATAGGTGTTGGGTGGAGCAAAGTGTGGTGAAGTAGCAAGGTAGGGCTAGAGTGCAAAAGTTTGTAGCAGCGCAATAGAGGTTGCAGCAGTGAACAGAGGGAGCAACGGATAGCAGCAGAGGTAGCTTCAACATCACGAGGCTTCCAGACTGACCAGGATGTCAGTATTTGGGGAAGTTAGTTACCTACTTCTCGGTAACTGAGTTGCAGTGCAACAGTTAGTAGTGGCAGTGCTATGGGTAGCATGGGGCAACATTTTGAGAGGGCGCTGCAGTACAGCTGTAGCAGTGGTAGTGTCATGGGAAGCAGTACAAGAAGTAACAATGCAGAGGATGTGAGGCAGCAGGCCAAGCATCAACAGAGGTACCGATGTGGAGGATCAACATGATGTTTCTATTGTGAAGCATTACTAGAGCACATTCCTTGTTAAGAGGGAGTGTTGAGTTTTGGTAGCATCGGATGTGCTCTAGCCATGAAAATTGGTAGAGAGGCTAAGGAACATGAAATCTCCAAGACCCAGAAATCGTTTGGGTAAATTCCACCCGGATGGAGAGATATTAAAATAATTAATATTTTTAATGGGGTTTCTAAGTATAAACTTAGGAAAATTAAAATATTAATGTGTATTAATATAATATGGGTGAGAAAGTTCTAAATAACGAGGATCAAGCCGGATCTAATCTTAGCCGTTGATTAAGGACTTAATCTTGGCCGTTGAATCGTCAACAGGAAAAGTATAAGAGGAGGCTTGAGGGTTAGTTGGAGACACACCAAGATACCAAGAGAGATCAGTCAGTTCGATTTTCTGGGGTGAGGTTTGTTGAGGAAATCGAACAAGTGATCAGTTGCAGTGAGGGGTAATTTGGCAAGAGGCCGAAGAATACATATCAGGAAGGCAGCGCAGAGCTTATGAGGGTTGACGCAGAGGCTAAGGAGGCCAGCACAGAGGACACAGAGGGCCAAAGAAGCTGACGCAGAATCCATATAGGTTGACGTATAAGACACAAAGGGCTTTAGAGGCTGCGCTGAGGTTATTCAGTGGGATAGATTAAGAGTTGATTGGCTGACGCAGAGCTAGAGAGGGTGACGAAGTCCCTAAGAGGGTGACGCAGTTCTAGAGAGGGTGACGCAGTCCCTAAGAGGGTGACGATGTCCAGCACAAGGAATAGTCGGAGTCACTGTGGGATTGTTCATCTGGTTACTGATCAGCCGGAATATTTGTCTCCGGATAGAGGTATTGCTGCCAAGGATATTCTTTGAAGGATGAGACATTTTTGGCACCCTAGCTGTATTCAGAGATCTGCTTAATAATAAAACCCTCATATATGCTGCATCGATTTTCCTGCATTGGGTTTTTCCGTGGACAATTGTCCAAAAATAACGGTGTCCCTTGTGTTGTCTTAGTTTATTTCAGTTGTTGATCTGTATATTTGTGAAGGTTGCATTTGTGTTTACTTTGATATTTATGCATTTAAATAACTTGTTAATGCAAAGAACAAGTAGGAGATAGTAAACCAAAAAATGCAGTAGGGGTTTATGATGTGTTAGATTCAGAATTTTTTACACTCTTTAGTATCTGACCACTACTAGCCACTACATTTGTCCCTTTGACATCTGACTGCACCATATGCCACTGATCCATCCTGCTACTGCA
The DNA here is from genome assembly GCA_000404065.3 of Pinus taeda. Lineage (NCBI taxonomy): Eukaryota > Viridiplantae > Streptophyta > Pinopsida > Pinales > Pinaceae > Pinus > Pinus taeda. The sequence goes on from APFE030730774.1 coordinate 14,634, forward strand.
TGCTATGGTCTCTCGTAGCAAGGTATTGATTCATGAGGTGGACCTCCTCAAGAATCATGTAGCTCTCTGGGGCTACAAAACCAAATCACCCCACCTCACTCTTGGAGGTATATCGGTGATCATGGAAAACTCTTCCTCCAATCTGGAGGACATCCTGTCGATCTCTGCAGATGCAGCCTGTTGATCTTGCTTCTCCTCTTTGTTCTTCTTTCTAAGAGGACATTGAGTGCTATAGTGGCCAAGCTCACCATATCTGAACCATTTCACATTGGAAATGTCCTTCCTCCTGTGCTTCTCCTGCTACCCCTTTGATGCAAGGGCTACATTTTCCTCTTCCTTTACTTGCTTTGTCCTTCCTCCTGCGCTTCTCCTACTGCCCCTTTGATGCGAGGGCCACTGATGGTGCTCTTCACGCAGATCAACCCACATTCGATCCCAATCTAGCAACTTGTCTCTGCCTAGAATCCTCTGGACAAAGACCTACCATTCTTTGGAAACGCTTTTTAGAGCTAACCACACCAATTCTGTAGGTTGGGGTGCTAACCCTACTACAGATAGCTGGTCCCGGACATCCTGAAGCCTAGTGAGGAAGGGGTCTATGTGCTCCCCCTTTTTCATCCTTGTACATCTCAGCTTCTCCTGAAGATACATCTTCCACTTCTCGGAAGATCCCTGGTATAGCGTAGCAAGTGCCTTCCACATTTGTCAGGCAGTATCTTTGCCAGCTATGTGAGATGCCACGTGATCTCGAACCCCATCGAGAATCAACCTCTTTGCTTTTGCCATCTCCATCATGTAGGCCTTTAGCGATCTGCATCTGCGGGTACAACTACCACACTATCAATGTAAGTTTTGAGATCGTATTCATCTAGAAGACAAGAAATCATTGCCTTCCAGATCACACAGTTGGAGGCTCCCTCCAACCGATCATGATCTCTTAACCCTGCTGATGCCATCTCTGAAGAAAGTCGAATTCCTCCTCTTCTCCTTTGTGCAACTACTGATTGGCTCTACGCACTCCCTACTGGAGTGGGCAAATCTACTCACAACTACTGCTTCTCTGCTAGGAAAATCGAACTTTTGGGCTATAAGTTCCCTGAGGAAAGAATTCCCCTAGTGTGTGCTCTTCCTTCTTCCTGAAATTATTTTGCACTAGAAAACTGTTGCAAAATAATTGCGTCCAAGCTGAAGATCTGCTCTGCAAGGAAAATACGGCTTCTCCCTTTTCCTCTGGAAATATTGGATCTTGAAAATTTATTCTCTGTCGACTCTCTCAGAGAAATAAACTTTCCTCAAAAACTAACCCTCCTGGCCCAGGACTGCACTGCCTCTAAGGGTTTCGAATTGCTTCCTATGTAGAGTTTCGAAATTCCTATTCCCTTCTACCACTGAGCTCTCTGACTTCTATCTGCACTCTGAAACCATGTGAAAATTCAGAAAACCTCGAATCCTACTGCAACAACTGATTAAGTTTCTTCTATTTGTTAAATAATTTGAACAAATTATTTACTGTGTTCTACGATAAATATCGAAACTAATACACTGCAACCTTCACAAATAAAATATCGCGGAAGAAAAATAACGCTGGAAGGATAGATGCACACACACACAAGTACATAGTTATTTTTGGACCAATGTCCCCAGAAAAACCCAACTTTGGAAAACTGGTGCAGCATCTGAGGGTTTTATTATTATGTAGTAGTAAATCTGAGTACAAATTATGGATGCTCAATTCTAGCAATCCATAAAGAGAAATGACAGATAAAACGTCTAGTGATAAAAATATCACCTCCCATTAGCGATCCGACATTGACCTTGGCTCAAGATGAGCTGATCTCTGTCGCCTTTGCAGTTCCTGCGTTAGCCTACGCAGTGCTGCACCCCACAACTCAGACCAGTGTCTCTCTCGCTAACTGATCAACTGATGTCTGGAAGATCAATTCTCCTAGCCGTCGGGCTCCCACTTCGGCTTTTGGCACTGAATCACTACTTCTCCCCAGCAAAATACAGATTCCCTTTTGAAGCACTACGCTGCCTCTCTGTGGCACTCACTGCCTCTCTGCTATGCACTCACCGGAATGGAAAATCTTCCTTAGACCTTACTATCGCTGCCCTTCTCTCATTGCTTTGATCTCACTGAATCACCTCCGGCAACTGAATGCTATTACTCTGGAGATCGATTTCCTAGGAAAATCGAATTCCTATTGTCTCAAGTGTGTTCCCCAACCCCCATCGAATTTCTTCTTATAATCCAACGTTGAGATGTCAACGACCAAGATTAAAACATAATTGATGGCTAAGATTAACTAGAACTTGATCCATGTCTTCTTCTAGAAGATTTTCACCATGACTTAATTAATACCCTTTTATAAATCAGTTTTCCTAAGTTTAGACTTAGGAACCATTAAAAAATATAATAATTATTTTAATTAAGTCGTCTCTAGGTGGAATTTCCAGAAACGATTTCTGGATTTTGGAGAATACATGTTTTCTAGCCTCTCCACCAAGTTTTGTGGCTAGAACACATTTGATGCTACGAAAACTAACAAAATCCACCCTTCAAGGCTTTTTTGTAAACATTCACATTCAAACTCTCAACTACCGAAAAATATATTTTTATTTTAGCAGATATAAGGGTTTCTTCAAGGCCATAAACACTTCTGTCAATATCATGGATTGAGCTCAAAACATGGTGTTCTGATCTGGAAACCCTGTATCACGCTGTCCATGGTGCTGATTTTGACTCAAGCCCTATTCAATCCTACAGAATCTAGTTCACACAGCAACCCTTCAAAAAGTGGATTCAAGGGTTCTTCTATTGGTCCTGAAATCTTGTCTCTATCATACCTAACTTTAGTTGTGTACAAATTATCTTTCCACGCCCATCAGATGGTACACATGAAGACTTTAAATTAACATCCTCCAAATGTAGGGATGTAAATGTGTCACTGTTCTGCCCAATTTTTGGGTACCAAACAATCACATTTTTATCATTTTCATAAGTATGGTTAGGTGTCATGCAATGTGTATTTTCAAAAAGGAAATGATGCCTTTCAAATCTTACGACTTCATAACATGGATTCTCTGTGCAACTCAGTGCCTCACAATGACTCATTTTCCTTCTGTGTCAACCATGTTTATGAGAAATTGATCCTATGACAGTCCCATGCCACTCTTTGTTGTAACACTCATCCTTATTATATATAGGAGGGCCAGTGAAGTTAACTATGTAAGACTTATGAGTTGATTTGAAGACTACTATTTCCCTTGTGCCTACAACAACATCCTTCCCCTTCATCATAACTAACATGTCGTTTTTTTTTTCTCTGGGACAACCAACATATCATCATTGTCCATGGGGTCAGAGACATTGTCTTCTTCTGTAATGTTCCTGAACAGGAATATAAGTGATATACAAAGCATGCAAACAATCCAACAATCAGAAAAACGAAATATACATTAAACACCCATGGAAACACTGGAAATAAAGAACTGTTGAGCCATTTTATTACTTCTTCATAAGCAAATACAATATTAAAATAGAATGGTGCATCTGGGCTTGTCTCAGTGGACAAGCATGACAAAACCCAGATGAGAAAATGTTGAACCGAGGGCTGCTACAACTGCTGCAGCAAACTGAATTGCGCTACCCTAGGAAACGGTTATGTCTACTGACTTCGAAGGGCTGGAATCACTGCTTCCCGTGCTTATAAAATTATGATATTTCAGCTCCTTGCTCCTTGTCCTAAACCCAGAAAAACCCATGTAGGAATTGGCCAAATGTTGACCTTAGAATTTTGGCACAAATTCCCCTTAGCCTCCTCTAGCTGTTGGCTCAGTTCGGACCCCTGTTTGACCCTTTATATCGGCCCAAAAAATTCCATAAAATTAGGGGTGGGATCCTTGCCCAAAACCCAGAAAAACCCAGAAAGGAATTTAGCTGGTTTAGACTTCTGAAATTCGGTCCCCTTGGGAGCCCAGTTTCAGTTGCAACTGCAAAACTCGACCTGCTGGAATCTGCCTGTAATTCCTCTCGAAAATGGACCCAAAGTGCTAGGCTGACCTCTGCTATCAATCCCCTAACTTCCCGGATGGGCTTCCAGCCTATGGCACCTGCTCATTAGCTCCACAAAATTATTGGTTGGCCCTCTTTGCTGTCCCCAAGTCCAGTAATTCGAACTGCTGGGATGTTGGCTCAGAAACTCACAAGAAAGGTTGGCCCTTTGCTGCTCCCCCAATCCTCTAACTCTCCCGGAAAATGCTTGATCACTGATAGCTCCAAACTCCCCCTGCGTATTCTCCAGCGGGCCAAAAACACGCACTCCCTGTTGTGGCTGAATGGTAGTGCTGTAACACACTCCCGAAACTCCTGAAATACTTATGGAACTGCCTCTCTAGGGTGGGCACGGATGTTCCCCCGAAGTAGAGGTTGAATCTCCCACTTGAGAGATTCGTGGCTAAACTGCCGGTTAACTCAGCGAAACAGCAGAGCAAACAATCAAGTAATTTTGATTGCAAGGTGTAAGAATGAATCCAAAATGAGAGATGCTCCCTCCTTATAACTCCTTGGGCTTCCCTAGCCTCATGTGGGCCCCTCTATCCACCCAATCGACTTTCCCTCCAAGCTATTCGAATGGGCCAATTCGAACTCCCATGTGGGTGGCCCCCACATTCCACTAACAACCAAATAAAGTCAAATTGCCTCCTAAGTCCCTAAGTAAAAAATGATGGGTTCTCTTCCTTAGCCAAAATTGTGCAAAATTGTGTAGTAGCACCTTGTTACAAATGTATTTGAGAAGGGACATGACAGTCCTCCTCTCCCAAATGTTGCTTACCCTCAAGCAACCTCAAAGTTGGGTGCTCCAAAATGTGCTCACCTTCTCAAGTGGCATCCTCATCCGGCAAGCTCCTCCATGCAACAAAAATCGCTTGTCCTCAAGCAATGCCTGGACCAGAATCCTCTCTAACTATTGCTCCCTACTGTCGCTGCAAAATGTGCCAGATGTTATCACCTGGATTAAACCTCAGGTTGAAGGAAGGCAATGTCAGGGTAACCACAAACCACGCCTAGCCAAGTAGCTAGCCCTACTAGGCCGGGAGAGGGCTCTCTGCGTAAGGATCTCAGCCAAGATGACTGGATCGGGTAAAGGATTTTAGGCTAGGTATAGTAGCACGAAGTTTTGATTGGATTTTGAAAGGGTTTTGTCGGATTAGGAGGAGCTAAACAGTTTAGGTCTGGGAAATTAGGTCAGAAATGCAGGATGTTCAATGGGGCAATGTAGGCATAGGCTTTAGAACTCTAGGGCTTAATGAGGTGAGATGTTTAAGACTGGTGAGAAGTTAAGAAGGGCATGTGACAATCATGGATCCTTCCTGGACTGCAGAAAACATGAAATGGTGAATGGTTTCCCAAGGCAGAGCATTGATGTAATGAATTCTGCCTATCAAACTTGAAAACAATGAACTAGAAACAATGAAATGATTAATGGCATACATAAAACATATAAACATATAATCACAGAAGAATAAACTGTACTAAAACTCCATACCATAGGGATCCCACAAAAATAGCTGCAATTCTTATTAATCTCCTGCCAAACTGCTTACAAAGGTGTACAATCAAGGTCTCAGCATCCAACTGAGTCCAATCCCTTGCAAAGAGAAAGAAGAAGAAGATATAGACATGATTTCAACCTCCTCCCATCCTCAGGGGTCAAATGCCTAAGATGAGGAGCTAATCTAACTAATACTGAACAAGAAATAGGAATATAGGCATCATCAACAACATGCCTCTAAAAGTGAAAAACTGATTCATTTGAATTGAAACTAACTTCTAAAGCAATGAATCTACCCTCTATCACTATTTATCTATCATAATTACATGCCAAGTTATCATTTACAATGGTAAATCATCCACCATGAGAGAGAATCCATGATTACAGTAAAAAACTGGAAGAATAGCAACCCTAAGCAAAAATTGTCAAAAGCGCAGCGCCACTTTCAAGTCCCTTTTGGAGGCCTTCTCGACATCCAAATTGAGCCCATGATAGCTCATTGGAAAGGTCGTCAAGTCTAATTTCTAAAACACCTATAATTTAGACATTTGGAGCTCATTTGATCCTTCAAAATTTGATTCTCCCAAGATTTATTCTGTGTGTCCAAAAAATGGCAGAAAGGTCATTTTTAGGGTGTTTTTTTGACCTTTTGGTGGACCAGTTCTTCCCCAAAAAATTTGAAACTTGCTAGGGTGCATGTCCTCATCGCTCTAAATCCAAAAATTCAAACCATTTCTTCAATGGGTGTCCCTAGGAAAAGCGCAATGCCGGTGGCGCTGCGCTTATAGGCAGTTTTCCTGTGTATTGAAATCCAAAATTTGCAAATGACAAAATTTGCTCAAAAACTGCCCAAAATTGGTGAGAAGCACCATCATCATGTGCTCTGATGAGCCAAGGAAGCTTCAGCCAGCATCCTAATTATATCCTCCTCTTTCTTGCCTTTGAAGGCCCGCCTTAGCCTAGTTTTCATTCTCTTGACCCTCATATTGCAAATCTTGTTTCGGGTCCTATAATGATAGGCCATGTGTCTGATCATCTGATTATCTCTGTTGGCTTTCCATAGCAGCTTCTCAAGGTGTAGGTTGAATCTTTCAAGCCAAGTCTCCCTATCATCTTCAATCTCCTACTCAATAGGAGTCAAAGTGACTTGTGCTTCTTTGCCACTCTGTCGTTTCAATTTGAGCATTTCTAGCTCCATGAGGACTTGTTTGTCACTCAATTGTTTGTTTTCTTGCTCCAAGTATGTAATGACATATTTGGTCCTCTCCAAATTGTCTGCCAAAGCTTGCACTTGAGCTTCTCTTTCCCATATGATGATATCTTTGATGGTTTCTTCGTCCTGAGCCTCTAAGTCAATGATTTCAACCCCATGACGAGTATAACGTTGCTCCGGCTCATCATGCTTAGTCAAGTCAAAGTCCCTTTCCTCCTCATCATCAAGACTTTGCTCTGGCATCTTTTCCTTTCCTTTGTGCAACTGCTGCACTTGTACCCGTTGTGTCAATGAAGAAGGCAAGGCCCCTTCCACATCCCGTGGAGAAAACACTTCCTATGAGCTAATGAAGAAGGCAAGGCCCCTTCCACATCCCGTGGAGAAAACACTTGCCTATCTGCTGCAAATAATCTCCTAGTGCCCCTCTAATATGTCATGTAAATGGGCACCCCAGTAGTTCTTGTCTCCTTGGCCTCCTCATCTATTTTCACTGGGCTAGAAGGCCCTCTTGCTTCTTGAGGCACTGGTGGAGGAATTTGAGGACCCTTGAAGATCTCATGTGCTGATGGTATGGCTTCCTTTGGACAATATAAGCCATCTTCTCAATACTCCTTAACAAGCAGTAAAGGAGGTTTAACATCCTCACCTTGGTAAAATGCATGAGGAGCTTGATGTGATAAGTGTACAGCCTGGAGAATCTGCCCTCACAAGTGAAATACTTCATGATGATTTTCATCATGGGGACATAGTTGTTCTCAAGAAACCTAAAAGGAAATAGTCTCTTCACCTGATTTCTGTATTGGGGTTTGATATAAGATTCATAATAGAACTCATCTAGATCCTGGTGCTTGAGCCACTTCTCCCCTACATTAGGAATGTGGGTGGCATCTGAAATAATGGAAGATGAAATGGTGAAAGTTACCCCAGAAAGAGTCACCCTGTTGTCCTGAAGATGTGTTGCGAAAAGTCTAGTGAGCTCCGGGTGATATTGAACTCTCTCAACCTATTCACAGAATTCATAGCAGCGAAGGTATCTGAAGCATGTGACAGCTAGCTTAGAGGCCTGCAATTCCCTAAGGTTTGATAGCTCTTCTCTGATGATCCTGCCTCCCTTGTGTGGTTTTCTCGGTTGCATGGCTCTATCAGCTGAAGTGTCATTGCCTGTGTTCTCCTCCTCATAGTCTTGGTCTTCCAAGTCCATGTTTGCAAGGTTGAGGTGTATGGAAATAAGGAATGAGGGGATTGAAGATGAGCTTGTGGCTAGGAAATGAATGGAGGAGTAGGAAATGAGAGGGAGGGTTTTGTTTGCTTGAGATTTTCTCTTAGGGAAGAGGGACAAAGGGGAATGTGAATGATATGGAATAATGGTAAAAGGGAAAAGGGATAGGGTGATAGTGAAATAGGGATAGTGGAATTTTAGGATTGTAGGGCTGGGTGCTAGGATGAATAATAAGGATTTTAGGGTTTAAGCATCATTAGGGGGATTTTAGGTTTTGAGATTAAACATGGCAAACGATGCTTATAACTTAGATTTGCAAATCAAAACCAAGGTGAGGGATATCTACTTACCTGTGATGATGGAGAGCAAGAGCAATTTTGAAGTTTGCTTGAGGGTTTGGAGGTTTTTGGGCTCTCCTGCTAAAATCGCAGCGCCAACGCTCAGAAGCGTAGTGCCAGGACAAAAGCGCAACGCCTGTGTTAATTTGCACTGGAAAAATCGGGCAAAAGCACAGCGCCAGGTGAAAAGCGCAACGTCGGTCTCCAAAAGCGCAACGCCACTCAGCCAAAAGAGCAGTGTCGGGCTTTCTTCACTTTAACTCACTCAAACCTGTCTTCTTTTCTCACCTTTTCACTCCTTGCTTGGCAAATGAAGATAGTGAATTTGAAAATGAAATGTGAGGGCTTAAATAGGAGTGGATTTTAATTTTTCACTTGAAAAACCCACTTTTCTAAAGTTTCTTGTTCTTCTTTAAAACTCTGTTTTAATGCCTTTTTCTTCTTTGTGTCTTTGCAGGTGGATAAATGCTCAATTTGACTTTATTTTTGCAGTGTTCTTTGTTTTGCAGCAAGGAGAAATGCTCTGGTGCAGTTAAGATCAATTATTACATATAGGGACTTAAAATTACATATGAAATACAAATAAATTTAAAATACTCTGTTTTCACCACAAAAACATGTTTTTGAGGTGAAAATTACATTAGGTTAAAAGATCATAACTCAGTAGCTATGACTTACAAACCATCATGCTTGATTTATCAATCATCCTCATACCCTTACTGACCTTTATTTACACTATAAAATCAAACTTTTGACCTTGGTGGTGAAACCATAAGACCTAATGAAATCATGCCCTATGACCTAATGAAATGATGATTGCAGATTGATCACAAAACCATAAATGAAGACAACCTAAAGAAGGATCAACAAGTATACTCTATGAGGGAAAAATTTAGATTTTCTGAAGAGAGGACAACCATCAGTGGATCGGTATGTCATGACCTAATGGAATGATGCAAAATTTTCAGTATGGGACCCCTAAATTGAAAATGCAAAGAGCGAATTTTGATCCCTGATGGAAGTATGCAGATACTGACACTAACACCAGGGTCCCAGATGTGCCACTAGATCGTGCTTGAGCTCTGCACTGTCTTGATATGAAAGAATCCTTCAATACCAGGATCCTAGGCAATCTTGTCCAACATGAAGCTCCCCTCACTCCACTCACTATCTTTCCTGGTGAAAGTACCAGCAGTCCCCTGCTCCATCAGTGAATCGCTAAGGCCCAATGGAAGATCTGTATGATCTCCCCTTGCAGTAGCCGACACATCCCTAAAGGTTATTGAGATGTGAAGAGTTGTGATGCCCTAGTTCCTTGCTAGTCCTAGAGTGGTTCCACCATGCTGACGTTGTGCTACTCTGACTATGTCATACTCCCCATCATGCGTAGTCAGTATCCTCCTCTCCTGGAACTCGATGGTGGGATACTGGAAGAGGCGAGACACATCTTGCCTAGGCATCTCCATGGCACCAAGGCCTACCCATCCAAATCTAACTTTGAACCTATGCAGCCACAAAGAATGTTTGCCTCCCCATATGATGAAACCCTTTGTGAACCCCCATGTGTCATCCCAAGAGCGAACTATATCACTCTCTGCCACGACTCCACTCATCACGAGTGATCTATCGATCAATTGAATCCCTGTACCCCATAGCCAAACCTGCTGCGGCATAGCCATGTCAACTGATGGAATCCCTCTGGCCCTTATCTCTAGTCCCTGCATGTGATCACTATATGGGCTCCATATATCATGGGCTAATCTGATGCATGCTAATCTGCTATGACTTACAAACCATCATGCTTGATGATCGCTGGAAGCCATGTGTGCCAAAGAGCTACCCCTTGAATGTAACCAAAAGATGGGTATCCAATACTTGTAATTGACAGGGTGTGTGGATCCCTCCTATCCCTACCAACCATCTCCCCTGGGTCTTCCATCTATCCTCTCGATAATGTGCCAATATAAGGTCTGGAGCCTGGACACATAATGGGAAAGTACCTCAGTCGTACCCAGTATCCTTTGCTCATGCATGGTCCTGACATGCCCTGAGGAAAGAGTGACACATGTCTCCCTCGTGACTAGCTCCCTAGATGTAGGCTCTGTGATGAATAATATGCCACCCCTGCAGATGATCACCTCATCCCCCAACCTGTGGCTGTCAACTAACACAACAATCCAATGTCACTGCTGAAAAGTCTCCCCCCTAGTGCGCTGAGTGTCACACAAATATCTCGGGTGAGCTCCTCGTCCTTTGCTGCTCATGCTTAGAGTGCAGAAAGTTGACAACAAATTCGATTGCTCTTGTGAGGGATGTAGAAGAGGGTCAGGCATGTGAGTCCCCCCGGATACCATCAAGTATCGCTCATCTGTGTCCCCGTTTGTCAAGCCCACAAGTCGACGGTTGGTGTGCAATGGAGTGGTGCGTTGTGCCCTCGGTTAAACACGATGAGTTGGTGTGCGATGAGTCGGCGAGCGGGCGAGGCGATTGCAACGTTTGTTGCGACGATGGGACGAGTTGGTGTTGCGACGCATTGGGGCGGTCGGTTAAAGGTTCTCAAGACACGAGTTGCAACGAGCCAATGGAGAGTCGAAAAACCGAAATTTTGCTAAGTGTGCGAACTTTGCGAAGGAGAGCTTATACCGTGCGAAGTTGGGCATGTGGACTCAACAGGGCAGCAACACGGGTGAGTCAACGTAAAGTGGGGGTGTGGTTGGCCAAATTGGCAGGTCGGCCTGGGCAGGCCGACGCATGATTAATCCGTGGAGAAGCATATAAGTAAGCGGACGCCATGGAGGAGAAAGGCATCACATCAAGTTCATTCATTCTAAGGGCGAGTTCAAATGTTAGGGAACAAGGTAAGGAGTGGGCGAACGAATTAGGCAAGGTGCAGGTGGCTCTAGACCGAAGCACCGAGCTGAGGAAAGATAGAACGAATTTTCAGGCAGGCCGACCGTAGTTCAGGTGGGCGACCACACCGTAGCAGGTGGGCGAGCTGCAGGTCAGCAAGCAGGGGAGCTACAGGTTTGAGGGAGGGCAAACATTCGGCAGGCAGACAGGTCTGCGGCTAGTCAGAACGGTGGGCGGTGCACCCAGGGCGAGTCGAGTGGGCGACCCGCAGAGGCTGCCATTGCACAACAAATCGAACGACGATTTTTTTTGGTTAAGTCTACGGTTAAGACTGTGGTAGGATGTGCGGAGGTGTAGGTGGAGAACCAAGTGGTCGGGTGATCTGCGAACAGGCGCCAGGAAGGGCGACACGCCGGAATCAAAGGCTGAACGGTGCGATGAGTTGGAGAACTGGTTGTGCGATAGGTTTGTGCGGAGAGCGACCCGAGGGTAGGCGCCTCTGCCTGACGACTTGGGCGACCCGACTCGGTAGGGGTGGGTGCTCCTAAACGACGATTCGGGCACCGCTGAACAGTGCAGGCCGAATTGTGTTGTTTGACAAAATTGTTGAAGGGAAGTTTGGGGTTCCCTCACAAACGCTGTAAATGCATGTTTATTTATAAAAGATTATTATTATCATTGTGGGCAAACTCATATTCAGGGAGTTGCCCCTCCCGTTAAAGATTGTATCTGTTGTGCATATGTGTAAATGATAATGATGATGAAAGAAGATTAAATGAATGTTTCTGCTGTGTTATGAATGTTAATGCTTAGAAAGTGAAAAATAAACTAAGTATGGAATGTTAAGCATAGTCCACACTTAAAAGTATTGTTGAAAAGAAATCGGGTGGTGGTGCCACACTTGCCTATGAGCGGTTGAAAGACTACTGCCAAGATAGGGGCGTGACAGTTGGTACCAGAGCTCCTGATTTGTAGAAGTGAAGTGTTACTACTACACTTCGTGACAGGTTTAGTAGGAGCGAAGCATTGCGCTTGGGCCAAGCTAAACAACGAGACATGGAAAGTTTGGAAGAATGCCAAGGGAGGCTCTTGCTGACCTTATATAGGTTGAAGCAGATGAAAGAAGTGAACCCACAAATTCGAGATGAACTTGAAGTCTTGGAAAGAAATGTTGAAGATGAACTTCTTCGACTTGGTTGGGCAATGGAGCAGGGTGTAGTTGCAGATTGCGATGATGAAGAAGAGGAAGTCGTGATGTATGAAGATGTTGCAGACATGACAATGATGGAGGAGGAACTTGAAATTGCTCAAGTTGGACCAAGATCGTGCATTTTGCAGACATTGATGGATGAGGACACTCAAATGGAGGAGCCTCATGATGAAGTAAGCATTCCTATTACTACTTGTGTTTCATTGGAGCTTTTGGAGGATGGGCCATATGCAGTGAAGGGCAAAGTCAGTTTGCCGATACGATGGACAACCTTACCATGGATGTCTACGATAAGACCTTGTATGGAGAAGCAAGGACCATTGATTGTTGCAGAGCTTGTTGGGGTTGTTTGTGACCTTATGGAAAAAGGTGCAAATGCCCGTGACAGGGGAGGAACGTGATGATCATTGCGGAGGAATGGGTCATGCTTTAGCCATATGGAGAATTGGCTAAGTGCTCAGCATGACTCACGGATAGATTGGAGAAAGGGCACACACTTGGGTTTGATGATACTTGGGTGGACTTCTCATGGCCAAGACCAAGAGGCAGTCTTGGTGGACCCTTTAGTGGGGGAGCCATGATGGAAGGGACTCATATGACTTGATGATATATATGGTTTGGGTGACTGAAGGGCACTAGACCTGATTGAGGAGTTGGATGAAGATGACCGATGTTGTGATGGGTCTACTTAGTTGGACAACATGGGCAACTTGAGTCATGGACATCGAGTTGGATACATGGAGCATGGGCAGTCTTATGCAAGGACATTATGCGGGAGCACTCGTAGAGATGTTACTTATGGGCATCCAATGAGGAGTGCCAAAGTAGTGATGTTGTGTGGATGGATTTGCTGATGTGACATGGAGACTTTTACTTATGAGCCGATGGGGATGTTGTGCACTCTTGTACAACAAGGCCATGGACTTGTGGATTTGTTAGTAGACTATGGAGTATCCATACTACATGAAGAGTTGAGGCATCTTGCAGTGACCTTTGGGGCCGAGACGTGTATGCTTGCTAGGATGTTGGTTGGAGATGATTCATGGAGCTCATGATGACATGAGATTGTTGCAGCCATTGGAGGCTTCATATTATAGTGGACTTGGAGGATCTGATGCATTGAGGAGCTGAGGTCAGTGACTTTGATGCAATATGGGGTGCATACTTTTGAGTACATTTATGGGTGTGCTTGAGAGCACTTGATGTGGAGGATCGATATAAGATACTTTGGAGTTGATGGAGTTGCAACGATGATGATGCCTTGGTGGCAACACTTAAGCATGGGTTGAGCCCAGACTCAACCTCTTTTGATACATGGGAGCTGATGGGTTTTTGACCATGGGCAACACATGGATAATGAGACAGGCGTATACTTGTTTCTTTAGCAAACTTGAGGGATGGCACATTACGGATGTGATGGAGGTTGCTTCATGGACCTGGATGTGGCACATTGAGGTTCGGTTTGATTAGAGGATCTCTTCATTTTGAGGAGATGGATCTTATACATATATGGATGATGATGTTGGGATAGATGTAGCTGATTGACATACAACACATTGACACCAAACATCATGGACAACATGTTACGAATGAGTTGGAGATAGCTTCATGGACTTGGGCATGGCTTACTTACATTCTGATGGAGATGGGATGGATTCTTGATCGAGTTGATGATGTGACAGGGTGCTGAGAGAAATGACCAATGATGACATGAGGAGGTGCATTCTTATGGTTTGAGCGCGACAGTTGGATTAGCTACCTGACTAGTTCGAATCATGAGGGACGTCAATGTACTGACATATGTTAGCATTGAGTTGGAGTATCATGGCAGCAGTTCACATGATGGCGATACATGATGGGGTCGACATGATATATTGCAGTGAGCATGTAGCTTGAGTTGGAGGGACCAACCTTCCATGGTGGGGCAGCATGTGGAGTTGCGACGAAGGTGGTTGATGATCATGGATTGAGGAGACTTTCCTATTCATGGAGACATAAGCCTTTATGGTTTGTGCGATGGAAGAGCAGAGGTGGGCAAAATGGACATTTTGGATGATGGAGCTAGCGACACTTTGCGATGTCGTATGATGGTGTTGTCGAGGACGAAAAACCATTTAGAGTGGGGGAGTATGTCAAGCCCATGAGTCGGCGATTGGTGTGCGACAGAGTGGGGCGACGTGCCCTCGGTTAAATGCGACGAGCAAGCATGCGACGAGTCGGTGGTGCGATGAGTTGGCGATCGAGCGAGTCGGTTGCGACGTTTGTTGCAACGATGGGACAAGTTGGTGTTGCGACGCATTGGAGCAGTCGGTTAAAGGTGCCCAGGACACGAGTTGCGACGAGCCAACAGAGAGTCGAAAAATCAAAATTTGGCTGTGTGCGAACTTTGCGAAGGAGAGCTTATACCATGCGCAGTTGGGCAAGTGGACCCAGTGGGGTAGCAACATTGGCGAGCCGATGTAAAGTGGGGGTGCGGTTGGCCGAATTGGCAGGTTGACCTGGGTAGGCCGACCCACGATTAATCCATTGGAGAAGCATATAAGTAAGTGGACGCCATGGAGGAGAAAGGCATCACATCAAGTTCAATCATTCTAAGGGTGAGTTCAGATGTTGGGGAATGAGCCAAGGAGTGGGCGAACAAATTAGGCAAGGTGTAGGTGGCTCTAGACCGAAGCACCGAGCCGAGGAAAGATAGAACTAAGTTTCAGGCAGGTAGGCCGCAATTAAGGTGGGCGGTCGCACCGCAGCAGGCGAGCGAGCCGCAGGTCAGTAATCGGGCAAGCTATAGGTCTACGGGAGGGCGAACAGGTCTGCGACTGGTCGGAACGGTGGGCGGTGCGCCTAAGGCGAGTCGGGCGGGCGACCCACGGATGGCGTCGTTGTACGACAGACGGAACGACGAGTTTTGCGGGTTAATTTTACAGATAAGACTACGGTAGGACGTGTAGGTGGAGCGCCGGGAAGGGCGACACGCCAGAAGCAGAGGCCGAACAGTGCGATGAGCTGCAGAACCGGTTGTGCGACAAGTTTGTTGCGGAGGGTGACCCAGGGGTGGGTGCCTCTGCCTGACGAGTTGGGCGACTTGAACCGGCAGGGGTGGGCGCTCCTGAACGACGATTCGGGCACTCCTGAACGATGCAGGCCGAATGTGTTGTTTGACAGAATTGTTGAAGGGAAGTTTGGGGTTCCCTCACAAAGGCTGTAAATGTATGTTTTTTTATAAAATATTATTATTATCATTATGGGTAGACTCATATTTAGGGAGTTGCCCCTCCCATTAAAGATTGTATCCGATGTGCATATGTGTAAATGATAATGATGATAAAAGAAGATTAAATGAATGTTTCCATTGTGTTATGAATGTTAATGCTTAGAAAGTGAAAAATAAACTAAGTATGGAATGTTAGGCGTAGTCCACACTTGAAAGTATTGTTGAAAAGAAATCGGGTGGTGGTGTCGCACCTGCCTATGAGCAGTTGAAACACTATCGCCAAAATAGGGGCGTGACACCGTCGATCTTGGGTGAACTACGCCCATAGGTATGCTCGGTGTTTCTATCCAAGGGTCTGCCTAGAGGCAACACTTTAAGACCTTGTTGTGCGGCACTATACACCCCTACATACCACTGATCATCCCAGTACTCTTGGATATGCCACTGTACACCGTGGGCCACCCCTGTACATTGCTGGATACCCTCGGCTATGGCTATGCCATCCTATATTGGCCTGTGTCCCGCCTGTGTCATTGTACTAATCACTTCTTGCATGTACTCATTGAGATGTGAGGCACTCCCACTCCACAGTGCAGTCCAACATACTATGACACACCACCCTGTATCTCCATGCTCCTCTGCAAGCCCCTACTCCTCGCTCCATATCCTCGCACACCATTGGATGTTATGGCCTAACATTGGGTCTATATGCATCAGACTGCATCCCTCTACACAACACTAGACCCTATGACATAACTCTGTGTAGTCCTATGTACCACTGCCCATTGTCATACCATCCTGTAACATACAGTATCCTGCATGGGCCAAACTATCCACCTCTCTACTAGTACACCCTCCATGATGTGGGTTACATCCCCCATCTGCTCTGAAAGCCCTGAGCGGCCCGACTCCCCACATGCTAATGGAAATAACACTACTGCACCTATCCTCAATAGTCCCTGCATCCCATATGTTAGTAAGAGAGCACTCTTTCCATGCCATGCCCTGTTTGATAGCTTGTCGATCATCTGTGTCCTCGTCGATCTTGGGTGAACTACGCCCAAAGGTATGTTCGGTGTTTCTGTCCAAGGGTCGCCCTGGAGGCAACACTCTAAGACCTTGCTGTGCGGCACTATACACCCCTGCATACTACCGACTATCTTAGTGCTCCTAGACATGCCACTGTACACTGCGACTTACCCCTGTACACAACTGGATACCCTCAGCTATGGCTATGCCATCCTGTATTGGCCTGTGTCCCACCTGTGTCACTGTACCTATCACTCCCCGCATGTACTCAATGCGATGTGAGGCACTCCCACTCCACAGTGCAGTCCAACATACTACGACACACCACCCTGCATCTCCATGCTCCTCTGCAATCCCCTTCTCCTCGCTCCATAGCCTCGCACACCACTGGATGCTATGGCCTAACAATGGGTCTGTATGCATCAGATTGCATCCCTCTACATAACAGTGAACCCTATGACATAAATCTGTGTAGTCCTATGTACCATTGGCCACTGTCATACCACCCTGTAACACACAGTATCTTGCATGGGCCAAACTATCCACCTCTCTGCTAGTACACCCTGCATGATGTGGGCTACATCCCCCCATTTGCTCTGAAAGACCTGAGCAACCCGACTCCCCACATGCTAACGAAAATGACACTACTGCGCCTATCCTCAATAGTCCCTGTGTCCCATATGTTAGTAAGAGAGCACTCTCTCCATACCATGCCCTATCTGATAGCCTGTCGATGCCATCTCCTCCTACCGGCTCCTACCAGAGCAAGCTAGTCACCCTGTGACTCTATGCACCGTCAATATGCCAAGACAACTCATGAAATCTGTCTGCTCGCGTGCCAAACCATCCTGTCACTAGTGCTGACTGGGGCTCTGATGGAAATCTGAAAATATGGTTGCACTCAAACATCAAGTCCATGACGTAGCTACTACCATCACCTACCAGCTCTATGATGTGATGGAAAATCCCACCGGGATCCCAAAGACAGTCCGATCCTCGAGTCCCTCTGGTAATCCATGGCCTCTGCTGACATGTGGCCATGGATGTATCCAACCGCCTAACCTACTCCATCGAGTACCAGCTCAGTACCTCTCGCCATCCAATCCCAAAGGAGAGATTGAATGTGTAATCCTCTGTGGAAGGAACAAGCCCTCCAAGTTGATGTGGTATCATGCTCGGCTCAGTCCTGCTAACCTCTCCACCGCCTCAAGTACGTCTAGACAACTCGGCCTCCCTAAATCCAACACATAAGGGTAGGTTGATAACGTTATAGACCTCGCTAGTGGGCCTCTAAAGTGAACTGTGCTGAAAACCCAACGCATGGCCTCTATGCTGCCCCTCATCAATGGCTAGCCCAAGGGATGGCTGCACATCCTCCTCCATCACGGGCTCGACATGAGCCTTCAACTAGTCCTCCATAGATAACTCAATATGCACGATATGCTCACCAGTCAGCTGTAGGAAATTATTGGCAGGCAACTCCATCATAGATCTAGAGGCCTCTGTACCTATTGGCTCTTCAACAACGGTGGAGCTGTCTTTCAGCACCTCATCAACCTGTGGTGCATCGTTATCACCTGAGAACTCGATCACAACTCTGAATACCTCATCAATGGATGACGCCTCATCAATGGGTGTATGCTCAACTGTCTCCTTTCCAACCATGGCCCCTTCAACTACTCTTTCATCTTTTTCCTTAATACTTCTCATCATCCTTGCAAAATTCCACTTAATCTCCATTGGTTTGTGCATACCCCTTAGTTCATAGAATTCCCAAAAATAGAGGGATGCCTGAATGCCATAACCCAATGATTGGTATGCCCTCCAGTTCACCCCCAATAACTCCACATCTGTTGCAATCATGTCTGGATTCCCAACTGAGGAATGAATCAACTTCTTCCCCACATCAATCATCATTTGTTGTATCCTCACCACCTCATTCCAGGGGACTGCCATGTTGTTTGATTCTAATCTTTCCCACAGGCTGAGCCAAGATTATGGCTCCGATACCACTGTAATGTTCCTAAATAGGAATATAAGTGATATGCAAAGCATGCAAACAATCCAACAATTAGAAAAACGAAATATACATTAAGCACCCATGGAAACACTGGAAATAGAGAACTGTTGAGCCATTTTATTACTTCTTCAGAAGAAAATACAATAGTAAAATAGAATGGTGCACCTGGTCTTGTCTCAATGGAAAAGCATGACAAAACCCAGGTGAGAAAATTATGAACTGAAGGCTGCTACAACTGCTACACCAAACTGAACTGCGCTGTCCCAGGAAACTGTTTTGTCTACTGACTTCGAAGCGCTGCAATCACTGCTTCCCGTGCTTAGTAAATTATGAGATTTCAACTCTTTGCTCTTTGGCCTAAACCCAAAAAAACCCACAAAGAAATTGGCCAAATGTTGACCTCAGAATTTTGGCCCAAATTCCCCTTAGCTCCTTTAGCTGCTGGCTCAGTTGGGTCCCCTGTTTGACCCCTTAGATCTGCCCAAAAAATTCTATAAAATTAGGAGTGTGATCCTTGCCAAAGCCCCAGCAAAACCCAAAAAGGAATTGGGCTGGTTTAGACTTCTGAAATTTGACCCCCTTGGAGCCCATCTTCAGTGGCAACTGCAAAACAAGGCCTGCTAGAATCTGCCTGTAAATCCTCCCGGAAATGGACCCAAAGTGCTGGGCTGACCTCTGCTATCAATCCCCTGACTTCCCGGATGGGTTTCCGGCCTATGGCACCTGCTCCTTAGCTCCACGAAATTGCTGGACTGGTCTTCTGCGTTGTCCCTAAGCCTAGTAATTCGAATTGCTAGAATGTTGGCTCTGAAACTCACAAAAAAGGTTGGCCCTTTGTTGCACCTCTAATCCTCTAACTCTCCCAGCAAATGCTTGATCACTGATAGCTCCAAACTCCCCCTGCGTATTCTCCAACTAGCCAGAAATACACACTTCCTGTTGTGGCTGAATGGTAGTGTTGTAACACATGACGGGAACTCCTGAAATACTTATGGAATTGACTCTCTAGGGTAGGCATGGATGGTCCCCTAAAGTAGAGGTTGAATCTCCCGCTTGAGAGATTTGTGGCTAAACAACCAGTTTACTTAGCTAAACAACAGAGCGAATAACCAAATAATTTTGATTGCAAGGTGCAAGAATGAATCCAAAATGAGAGTTGCTCCCTCCTTATAACTCCTTGGGCCTCCCTAGCCTCATGTGGCCCCCTCCATCCACCTATTCGACTTTCCTTCCAAGCTATTCGAATGGGAGAATTCGAACTTCCATGTGGATGGCCCGCACATTCCACTAGCAACCAAATAAAGTTGAATTGCCTCCTAACTCCCTAAGTCGAAAATGATGGGTTTTGTTGACCACTGCGTGTCAACTTCCCATAGCAGTACACCCCCTTTTCTTCGCAAAAGGGATAGTTCTTGATTGACGTGTCCGTGTCGTTCGACAGTCATCATTGACTTGATCATATTATGTTGTAAACCCAGCCTGCATGTGTGAATTGTAAACAATCTTAGCAGAGTTGAGTCATGTATGTAAATTGCTTAGGTGGACCTAATTTTCTAGTGATAATCTACGTTCCAGAAGGTTTTTGTCTCACCGATCCATGATCGAAAGAGTTTTCCTTCAGCCTAACCCCAAAGCTGGAATGAATTTTGTCATTAGAATCTTAGGGGAATCCTAGTGCGTTGATCTGCTAGATTATAGTTGTGTCACAAAACTGGGTGGTCTATGAGGGTCTATGTCAAATGGGTTTTCCTCCTTGAGATGTAAAATTGTAAAAGTCATGATGTAAAGTTCTCGAGGGTTAGAAATGTTTTAATCCCCTCATAAGTCCTAAGTCCTAGGTCCTAGGTGATTTTTCTAAAGGCTTAGTTTGAGGATCCATTTAAAAATAAAAATATAAAAATGTGAAAAAAAATTAAAAAATTAAATGTTAAAAAATAAGAAAAAAAAGAAATTTAATGAAAAAATAAATATAAAATTTAAAAAATATTTAAAAGAATAAAAATAATAAATAAATTTTAAATTAAAAAAATTAAAATTTAAAAATTTAAAAAATAATAATTAAAAAAATAAAAAATAAATAGATAAAAACTTAAAAAATAAAAAAAATAAAAAATAATAATAGGTCAAATTTTTGAGTAAATAAATGCAGAATTTCAATTTTTTAATGCATTTAAAAAATTGACGGATGAGATTAAAAGATATTTTGATCCTCATCGATGGTCGAGATCATTTGATATGGATCACTCGAACTAGCCGTTGGGAATTTTTCCTTTAAATAGGGTGCTAGGGGTCATTTGAGATCATTCGATCTGTGAGTCTTGTGCTGAAGAAAGCTCTCTTGTAAACTTTTTTTGTTGCAAATAAAGAAAGACTTTGGGGTTGAAATCTTGCTGGTGTTACTCTCCTGAAGTGCTGTGAGCTGTTTTATTTTCTGCATAATTTTATTTTCAGCCATTAGTAATAGCTTGATGTAGAGTATTGTTGAACACAGGTATCTTGTTCGCTTACTAGGGTTTGAATGGTAATAGAATTTCTAAAATAATGGCAGGTATCTGCATTGCATCTGGAATTTAATACTGTTTTTTCCCTCTTTATTGATGGTTGAAGTGAGCTGTGCAGGAAACCTTATTGAGAAAATCAGTGGGCGTTTGGGGAAGTTCTTGGCTGAACCAGCCAACTCCCGCAAAGCATTTTCTTGTAGAGCCCAGCGAGTTTCGATTCTGGATCTGAAATTTAAAGTTTATTTTTTTTGAATTGCATGAGAGATTTCTGAAGTATCTCATAGTAAATCTGATATTCTGAAAATATTATTGGGGGTTACTGACAAATTTGGCTGTTGTAGAGTCACAAAGTTGTAAATAATTGTAGCTGGTTTGTAGGGTTTTAGTTTTTATATATATATAATATATAAATATTATTTTCTGGCTGTGTATCGTTCCATTACAGGTTGTAGGGTCTTTCTGAAGATTTCCGAGGGTTTGATCAGCTCCTTGCTATTTCTTAGGGTTTCTTTGTGTTGTGGGGGCATTTTAAATTTTTTTGAAGCAAATCTGCGCAGTCACATCACTCAGCGCTGCCCCCTCCATCTGCGTGTTGTCTCCTCGAAACTGTGTGTAATTCTGCTACCTATACGCAGCCCTTTAAGACAACATCTTCGTTCCATAGTTTCTATTGTTGCTTCATCCATAGCCATTACTGCCAAAAACCAAGCATATCCTGAGGCCAATTGCACTGCATTTTTCTTCAACTCACAACTTAATCTTCTCCAGTCCTTGCGTCCTCCCTACACAGCTCCATTTTTTCTTTTACGTTGCCCATTTACTGGAGCTCTACGCTGCCTGTACGTAGCTCATACTTATCACGTTCTCCTTCATCCTCTTTGCTGCAAATTGAAAGCATTCAAACCCTCTTTGCCTGCGTTTGGTCACCATCCTCATACGCTCTCTGCTCTCCTCACGCTGCTCCACGCATCCATCTCCTTCTGCCACCGAGTTGCCCAAACCGTGGGCAATCTTCCTTCACCAGCGCACTGCAAACCTGCACGCGGCCTTGGGAACCCACTCAAATCTCCTCCTCTCCTTCTGCCATCCGAGCTCCACGCGACCTTGGGAACCCGTGAGAACCTGCAAACAAAAAATAAAAACCACGCAGCTCCCTCAACCGCTGTTGTTCCTACACACGCACACCTGCATACGACAAGCAAACAACAAACTCTTTTTTTTTAGCATATGAGTATTTGGGTTACGTTTTAATTTTCCAATTTTTTTTTTTTTTATATATCCATTTTAATTTAGTTTGGGGTTTAGATATATCCGAGTCATTTTATTTTTGTTAGTTAGATCTTTATTTGGTTTTTCATTTAGATTTAAAAGTTTCCTTTTTAATTTAGATTATATCTTAGTTTTAGTTAGATTGTAGATTTGTTTGAATTTTGATTTTAATAGTATTTAAAATAATAATAATAATAAATAAATAAAAATAAATAAATAAATAAATAAAATAATAATAAATAAAATAAAAGGTCCTTTAGTTTAACCTTAGATAGGACTTTAATTTTGTTTTTATCAATTAAAAAAAAAAAAAAAAATAAATAAAAAAACAAAAAAATAAAAATAAAAAAGGTTTCTTTTAATTTAGTTTAGATTTTAGTGTTATTTATATTTTAGATTTAAAGTTTCATTTATTTAGTCTTTAGTTGGCTAAGTCTTGTTTGAAAATATAAAAGTATTTTGGAAATATTTTGCCCGATTCAGTCTTGGCTCAAGGCTTTGTCATGTTTGCGATATATCTTTCCTACTGAGGCTAAAATTTTGATGTGGGATAAATATTTATCATTTCTTTATGTGGTTAAACATGCTTAAATGTTCATTTGAAGATTAGCTACATGAATGTGATCTCTGGTTAGCATTTAAAATTACGTGGTTATTTAAAGCATTTAATTCTTCAAAATTTTAATTGTTGGAATATTGTTAAACCATTGAGCATTTATCGATTATCTCACATTTGGTAAAAAGTTAATCTTTGATTGAGTTATTTGATGGTAAACGATTGTTAATGAGTTCATATTTCTGCAGCATTTGATAAATAATCGTTTAATCATTTTTATTCATAAGGCACTGGCTATTAACTTAATAAAACATAAGTGCTTGTTTCCCCTCCGTGTCTCCCAACCCAACTGGTCCAGTTGTCATCCATACCCAATGGGTCTACCCCTTAGCCCGGGACAGGCTTAAACGGAGAGATCAGGGATCAGGGTGACAGCCCCCGGTCTGAGCGTTGTCGTGACAATCTGTGCGACAACATTTTTTGGCGTCGTTGTTGGGGATAGAGTTTTTTCTGTCCTTGGTCCTTTCATTTCAAGCTTTTCCGTGTTTCACTTCCTGTCCGGGTGGCGAATCCACCTCATATATTATCTACAAGAGTGTATACTAGAAGAAATCCAAGCAGTCTGTGCAATCCTGCTCCTGATCCTGAAAGGGCCCTCAGGGTACGATTACACAAACTCTCTTCTCGTACACTTCTTGTTAACGTTGGACAAGAAGCTCTCTCTAATATCCATTTACTTTTTACTAGTCCAGTTGGGCACAACATCATGGATATGTATTCCCCTTGCAAGTTTTCTAACATTCCAGGGTATCCCAATGATGTGCCATCACTTGGGATAGATAAGTTGCCTAGCTTTCAGGGAGATAATGCGATTAGTGCAATTTCACATTTGAGAGATTTTAGTATATGGATGGCTAAGTACGCAAGGTCTTCTGATTTCGATCATGAGGATGTTAGAATGACTCTTTTTATTTTAACCTTGGGGGGTGATGCTCATGAATGGTTTACTGAAAAGCCTCAGAATTCATTTGATTCCTTATAGTCAATCATTGATGCCTTTAAAGAAAAGTATGGAGATAAGAGAGAGGGAAGACACCTCGTTGAAGCTATCAACATAATAAAAAAGAGAGAGAATGAAACTGTTGAAGAATTTAATAAAAGATTTAATGGTATTGTTAGAGAATTACCTCAAGACTATAAACATACCGAAAAATCTCTTCGAGATTTTTACATTGATGCCTTTAGTCCTGAGCCATCTTATGAATTAAGGCGTGCTAGACTTAATGATTATAGAGATTTCCAGACCTTAGCTATAGAGCTTGAAAAGGACAAGGTAGCATCTGGGAAGTCTGAGATCCCAGGTTTCGATAGGGCTGCTACGAAACTAAAAGAACCTAAAGGAAAAGCAGTTCAAGAGCTTGAAAGCAAACTTGTTCTCATATTGCTCCAAAAGGTTGAAACCATGGAAATTAATCATAATAAGGAGATAGCCACTTTGCAGAATAGGTTGGTCTAAATGGAAAGAGCACAAACGCAAAATTTCCAGCCTCGAAATAATAATAACATAAATAACAATTGGCAAAAGAAGGGTCAATCTAGTGAGCAGAGACATCCTAATCCGTTTACTAATTTGGTTGATAATGCTCCTCCTTACTGTCGGGTTTGTGATGCTCTTCATGAAGAAGCCACTTGCCCCATCGTTAGAAGAATCTTGGATAATGGAATGTTTTGGGCAGGTGATCAAATAAATGTAGTAGGTAGCAAGTTTCCATTGTCTATGGATGATTGGATAGAGGTCAAGGAAAATAGTCGTGATTTTATGAATCCTTCATCAGCTTTTAGTATAAATAACCTTGAAAATGAAGATGACATTGTGGCTAGGTTATATGGTGAAAAACCCTCTCCTGAGCAAATCATGGAAATTGCTAGAGATAAAGAAAGAATTTGGGGTTGAAATCTTCCTGGTGTTACTCTCCTGAAGTGCTGTGAGCTGTTTTATTTTTTGCATAATTTTATTTTCAGCCATTAGTAATAGCTTGATGTAGAGTATTGTTTAACACAGGTATCTTGTTCACTTACAAGGGTTTGAATGGTAATAGAATTTCTAAAATAATGGCAGGTATCTTCATTGCATTTGGAATTTAATACTATTTTTTCCCGCTTTATTGATGGTTGAAGTGAGCTGTGCAGGAAACCCTTATTGAGAAAATCAGTGGGCGTTTGGGGAAGTTCTCGGCTGAATTAGCCAACTCCCGCAAAGCATTTTCTTGTAGAGCCCAGCCAGTTTCGATTCTGGGTCTGACATTTAAAGTTTATTTTTTTTGAATTGCATGAGAGATTTCTGAAGTATCTCATAGTAAATCTGATATTCTGAAAATATTATTGGGGGTTACTGACAAATCTGGCTGTTGTAGAGTCATAAAGCTGTAAATAATTGTAGCTGGTTTGTAGGGTTTTAGTTTTTATATATATATATTTTCTAGCTGTGTATCGTTCCATTACAGGTTGCAGGGTTTTTCTGAAGATTTCCGAGGGTTTGATAAGCTCCTTGCTATTTCTCAGGGTTTCTTTGTGTTGCGGGGGCATTTAAAATTTTTTTGAAGCAAATCTGCGCAGTCACATCACTCAGCGTTGCCCCCTCCATCTGCATGTTGTCTCCTCGACACTGTGTGTAATTCTTCTACCTATATGCAGCCCTTTAAGGCAGCATCTTCGTTCCACAGCTTCTATTGCTGCTTCATCCATATCCATTGTTGCCAAAAACCAAGCATATCCTGAGGCCATTGCATTGCATTTTTCTTCAACGCAACTTAATCTTCTCCAGTCCCTGCGTCCTCCCTACGCAACTCCATTTTTTCTTTTACGCTGCCCATTTACTGGAGCTCCACACTGCTTGTACGCAGCTCATACTTATGATGTTCTCCTTCATCCTCTATGCTACAAATTGCAAGCATTCAAACCCTCTCTGCCTGCGTCTAGTCACCATCCTCATACGCTCTCTGCTTTCCTCACACTGCTCCACGGATCCATCTCCTTCTGCCACCGAGTTGCCCAAACCATGGGCAGTCTTCCTTCACCAGTGCACTACAAACCTGCACGTGGCCTTGGGAACCCATTCGAATATCCTCTCCTCCTTTCGCCATCCGAGCTCCACGCGGCCTTGGGAACCCGTGAGAACCTGCAAACAAAAAAGAAAAGCCACGCAACTCCCTTAGCCGTTGTTGTCCCTACACACGCACACCTGCATACGACAAGCAAACAACAAACTCTTTTTTTCAGCGTATGAGTATTTGGCTTACGTTTTAGTTTTCCAATTTTTTTTTTTTTTAATATATATCCATTTTAATTTAGTTTGGGGTTTAGATATATGCGAGTCATTCTATTTTTGTTAGTTAGATCTTTATTTGGTTTTTCATTTGGATTTAAAAGTTTCATTTTTAATTTATATTAGATGTTAGTTTTAGTTAGATTGTAGATTTGTTTGAATTTTGATTTAATAGTTTTAAATAATAATAATAATAATAATAAATAAATAAAAAAGGCCCTTTTAGTTAAGCTTAGATTAGGACTTTAATTTTGGTTTATTTCAAATTAAAAAAAAAAAAAAAAAAAAAAAAAAAAAAATAAAAAAAAATATTCTTTTAATTTAGTTTAGATTTTAGATTTAAAGTTTCATTTATTTAGTCTTTAGTTAGCTTTGTCTTGTTTTATTTGAAAAAATAAAAATATTTTGCCAGATTCAGTCTTGGCTCAAGGCTTTGTCATGTTTGCGATATATCTTTCCAGCTGAGGCTAAAATTTTGATGTGGGATAAATATTTATCATTTCTTTATGTGGTTAAACATGCTTAAGTGTTCATTTGAAGATTAGCTACATGAATGTGATATCTGGTTAGCATTTAAAATTACGTGGTTATTTAAAGCATTTAATTCTTCAAAATTTTAATTGCTGGAATATTGTTAAGCCATTGAGCATTTATTGATTATCTCACATTTGGTAAAAAGTTAATCTTTGATTGAGTTATTTGATGGTAATCGATTGTTAATGAGTTCATATTTCTGCAACTTTTGATAAATAATCGTTTAATCATTTATTTCATAAGGCACTGGTCTATTAACTTAATAAAATCAATTAAGTGCTTGTTTCCCCTCGTGTCTCCCAACCCAACTGGTCCCCAGTTGGTCATCCATTATCCCATAGGGTCTACCCCCCTTAGCCGCGGGAGACAGGCTTAAACAGAGAGATCGGAGATCAGGGTGACAGCCCCCGGTCTGAGCGTTGTCGTGACAATCTGTGCGACAACTGGTTCTCTTCCTTAGCCAAATTTGTGAAAAATTGTGTAGTAGCACCCTGTTACAAATGTATTTGAGAAGGGACATGACATCTTGTAATCTTGGGCTCTGGTTTTTTCATTCATGACAGTTGTAATATCATCCCTGTCTCTCTAGGCAGCAAACTGCTCATGATGGTCTCTGATAGCATTGAAGAGAGGCTTGCCCAACAATTACTCCATGCCCATTTTCTTGTCTCCATTGGTTTCTTTAGTTGTACCAACAATGTTAACCTTCTTAGATTCTGAGCTCACAATCTCTTCAACAACAACAGTAGGATCACCCTTTGATTGGAATGGAGTATTACTGTTGTACAGAAGGTCAAGGACATCTTTATTACCTTCAGACCAACAACATTGATCCTCCTGTGGAGCAACATCTTCATAACCATTTGAGGCATCAGATTGAAAATACTATCATCTTCAAAGTAGCCCACAAGGCTCTCCTTCACCAAGGTTTCATTGTGATTTTCCAAAAGGTCAAGAAAAGTTCCTCCTTCTAATACTTGTTTTTTTCAATGCCTTCATTGCGTTCTACATGCCCAAGAAGGCCTTCCTTTTGCAGGGCTTCCAATAAGGATTGATAGCTGTCCTCAAATCCCGACAATCTTCGGCCACAAAACCTGAGAAAACTTCTAATTGAAGCTTTTGGTGACAGAATAATAGTTGGACTGCAAGAATTCTTGATCCAGTCACTATGCTCTTGTCCCAAAGAGAAAATGAATAATTTCATCATGGCATCTTCGTGTCTTTCTTCAAATTTTGAGATGTGCTTCATAAATGCCAAGTCATGTGGGACAACTACCAACGAGATGCCATCAAATGTGGAAGTTCCTATAAAAATGTGGATGAGGCTTGTTTGGATATCCTGGGTTGTCCTTAACATCCAATGCTGGCTACAATACATGTAAATCCCAAGGAGCCATCTCTCATCCATACCAAATTTCAATTGTGAAAATTGAAATTTACAATTTTTTACCTTTTTCACAATGGAGTTGCCACTTTCAGATGTCAAATACCTTCAAATGGTACTAGTCTCACCTTGAAAGCACCAAGTCTTCAAAATATTCAAAGAATAAGGACTCCGTTCTTCCTGTGGAGTCATCTAGATGGGTAGATCTTCAAAATTTAACTTCATCCACTATTGTCTTCTAAAAAATGGAAATTTTCCCTGGCAGTGATGCCAAAAATTTTACAACAAAATATTGCACTTCTAGAGATAAAGTCCAAAATCTCAAGTGCAAGAGCCACTGAACCTTAGAGGGGGACACTGTCACCTCACCAACCCTCTTCTCACTTCTAGCCAACTCTCCTTTGACTCAAGGGAGGTTCTTCCTATAGATCATATTGATCTAATGCCCCAATCACACCAAGTCAAAAGATCTCCAAAGCTTCTGCTTCACAATCCACCAATAAAATGATCTTTGACCAAACTGGGCTTAGGTGGAAGATATGATCATTAGGTTTCTTAGAGTAATCAGGGTTAGAGTTCAAAGGGAATGTTCCCAAACATCACAACTACAAGATTTCTGAGGAAAGTGGAATTGTAGCGAAACAATTTTTATTATTTACAAAGAATGTATAAAGTGATGGAGAATGAAGAATGTATGCCTTGGCTTATCAATGACTAGGCACATGGAGTTAGATGAGAAGTGAGTCCATGGTCAAGACTTTGGTTGGAGCAAGAGAGAGAAATGCCTCTCAATCAACCAACTAGAGATTTAAGGTCAAGGAATGCTATTCTAAGTTTCCTTGATGGATACTAGGTGGCAATATTGTAATGGAGATTTTACTTTTAGAGCCATAAAATGTTCAACATATCATGAAACTTTATAGAAACCCTAATTCTACAACATTGCAAAATGGAAGAAGATACAATAAAATAGCACAATTCACCATCACATTACTTCATCAATCCAAGAGAAAATCCATTGAAGCAATTTTATCCTCCCCAAGACAATTCAATCAACTTGAAATATCCATAGCCAAACTTTCACAAGAGAAAAATCACATAAAATTTCAGATTGCCCAGGATATTTCTCCCCCAAAAATCCATTAGAAAATGAAAGGAAGTGCACCTCTGTTTATAAAGGAGATGCTCAACTTTATTGATAATAAAACAATAATTTTCTAAGCTAAAATCACCTAAGTTAGCCTAAGGAGGGGCCAAAGGTCCTCTTTACAAACTAATTAATCTAAATTAATATTAAATGGGGTTTCTAATGTCACATGTAAAAATTTTAGGGGCTCAAGCCCTAAAAAGATGACCCTTCTCCACAAATGAAGGGTAAAAAGAGGGTTTTGGTGTAGCATCCAACGTCCAAAGGCCTTTCCGCAATGTACCCTTCTTTAAGCAATCTCCCAAAGGGTGTTAGAGTCCTCCAAGTCATATACAAAGGCTATAATGGGCATTTGGCATCTAAACTAGCGCTTAGCGACTAAAGGGTGACAAAATCCTCCAAGTCATATCCAAAGGTGCCTTCAGACCTTCCATGAAACCTCCAAAGTGGGCACAATGCTAGTTTTTGTAGCATCGGATGTGGTCTAGCCACGAAATTTGGTGGAGAGGCGAGAATACATGTATTCTCCAAAACCCAGAAATCGTTTCTGGAAATTCCACCTAGAGACGACTTAATTAAAATAATTAATCATTTTTTCCTAAGTCTAAACTTAGAAAATTTGATTAATTAAAGGGTATTAATTAAGTCATGGTGAGAATCTTCTAGAAGAAGACATGGATGGAGTTCTAGTTAATCTTAGCCATTGATTATGTTTAATCTTGGTCGTTGATGTCTCAACGAGGGATTATAAGAAGAAATTCGATGGGGCTTGGAGAATACACATCAGACACCAAATCAGTTGAGCATTCGATTTTGCTAGGAAATCGATCTTCAGAGTAGCAACATTCAATTACCGGAGGTGATTCAGTGAGATCGAAGTAGTGAGAGAGGGGAAGAGATAGTGAGGCTAGGGGAAGCTTTTCCAGTTCTGGTGAGTACATTGCAGAGAGGCAGTGATTGCCACAGAGAGGTAGCGCAGAGCTCTTTTGGGGAGATTTTCGTTTTGCTGGGGAGAAGTCGAGACTCAATGCCAGAAGCTGGATAAAGGTTCCAGAGGTTGGGAGAATCAATTTCTCAGACAACAGCTAACGAGATAGTAAGTGGAGACACTATTCTGCGCTTGTGGGACACAGTAATTGCGTAGGCTGACGCAGTGACTATGTAGAGGGAGCAAGGAGCAGCTCAATTCGAGCTGAGGTCAGTGTGGGAACGACTGTGGAGTGAGAATTTTTTCTCACTAGTTATTATTGCCAGTTATTTCTATGTTTGGATTGCTAGTTTAAGCATCCATAGTTTGTACTCAGATTTTCACTGCTGCATAATATTAAAACCCTCAGCTGCTGCACCAGTTATCTCAAGTTGGGTTTTTTTGGGGACTTAGTCCAAAAATAATGGTGTATTTTGTGTGTGTGCATCTATTTCTTCTATTTTTTTTATTACTTCCGCAGTATTTGTTTTGTGAAGGTTGCAGTGTATTTGTTTCGATATTTGTCATAGCATACAACAAGTAATTTGTTTAATTAAATTAACAAATAGAAGAAATACCACCAGTTGTTGCAATAGGGTTCGGGGTTATAAAAATTTTCAGATGGTGTCAAGGCACGTTTTGTAAGTCGCAGGCTGCATCCGCATAAATCGATAGGTTTTCCTCTAGATTGGAGGAAGAGTTTTCCATGATCACCGATATACCTCCAGGAGTGAGGTGCGGTGATTTGGGCAAGATGTTTGAGGAGATCCATCTCATGAATCAAATCTTGCTATGGGAGCCCATAGCATGTAGTAGTAGGATGGATTAGTGGCAGAGGGTGCAGTCAGATGCCATGGTGACAGATTTAGTGGCTAGTAGAGGTTAAATACTAGGCAACACATTGCAGAGTTGGCAATAGTGCAGTTGGCATAGAGCAGAGTCAACAGCAGCGCAGAGGCTTCAGTGATAACGCAAAGTCTAGCAACAACAAAAACTCTCTAGCAGTAGTCAAAACTTGGGTAACAAATGCACACTGATCACAATTGATTCAGTGTTTTGGATGCTTTTTAGTTGCAATTGTTGCAGGTTCAACAACAACAGATGGAGAGGGAGTTGCAGTGCAGATGCATTGTTGGCAGCAGTGTAGCAGGACCAACAACAACACAAATGCAACGCATATCAGAGTTGTGCAGTAGTTGGTGGGCAACACTCAATGCCCTCTCAGAAAGAAGGACAAAGAGGAGAAGCAAGATCAGCAGGCTAAATCGACAGGTTGTTCTCTAGATTGGAGGAAGAGTTTGCCATGATCATCGATATACCTCCAAGAGTGAGGTGCAGTGATTTGGTTTTGTAGCCCCAGAGAGCTACAGGATGGGCAAGATTCTTGAGGAGATCCATCTCATGAATCAATACTTTGCTACGGGAGCCCATAGCATGTAGTAGTAGGATAGATCAGTGGCAGAGGGTGCAGTCAGATGCCAGAGTGACAGATGTAGTGGCTAGTAGAGGTCAAATATTGGGCAGCGCAGTGCAGAGTTGGCAGTAGTGCAGTTGGCACAGAGCAGAGTCAGCAACAGTGTAGAGGCTTCAGTGACAGCGCAGAGTCTAGTAGCAGTCAGAACTCTCTAGCAGCAATCAAAACTCGGGTAACAGATGCATCATACCGATCACAGTTGATTCAGTATTTTGGATGCTTGTTAGTTGCAGTTGTTGCAGTTGCAGCAACAACAGATGGAGAGGGAGCTGCAGTGTTGGCTGCAGTTTAGCAAGATCAACAACAACACAAATGTAATGTATATTAGAGTTGCGCAGTAGTTGGTGTGCAGCAGCGGCCAGACATCAATAGCATGATAGAGGCAGGGTGTTGCTTCAATGGGTTGTAGCGCTAGAACACATTCCTCACTAAGACGAAGTGTTATTTTTTGTAGCATCGGATGTGTTTTAACCACGAAATTTGGTGAAGAGGCTAGAATACATGTATTCTCCAAAACCCATAAATCGTTTATGGAAATTCCACCTAGAGACAACTTAATTAAAATAAATTAATCATTTTTCTACTGTTTCCTAATTCTAAACTTAGGAAATCTGATTAATTAAAGGGTATTTATTAAGTCATGGTGAGAATCTTCTAGAAGAAGACATGGATCGAGTTCTAGTTAATCTTAGCCATCTATTATGTTTTAATCTTGGCCTTTGATGTCTCAACAAGAGATTATAAGAAGAAATTCAATGGGGCTTGGAGAATACACATCAGACACCAAATCAGTTGAGCATTCGATCTTGCTACGAAATCGATCTCCAGAGTAGCAACATTCAGTTGTCGGAGGTGACTCAGTGAGATCGAACCAGTGAGACAGGGGAAGAGATAGTGAGGCCGGAGGCAGCTTTTCCAGTTCCAGTGAATACATTGTAGAGAGGCAATGATTGCCACAGAGAGGCAGTGCATGGGAAACGTAGAGCCCTCTTGGGAAGATTTTCGTTTTGCTTGGGAGAATCGAGACTCAGTGCCAGAAGTTGGATAGAGGTTCCAGAGGTCGAGAGAATAATTGCGTAGGTTGACACAGTGACTGCATAGAGGGAGTAAGGCGCAACTCAATTCGAGTTGAGGTCAGTGTGGGATCACTTGTGGAGTGAGAAATTTTTCTCACTAGTTATTATTGCTAGCTTAAATTTGTCTGTTTGGATTGCTAGTTTAAGCATCCATAGTTTGTACTTAGATTTTCATTATTGCATAATATTAAAACCCTTAGCTGCTGCACTGGTTTTCCCGAGTTGGGTTTTTCTGCGGACTTAGTGTAAAAATAACGGTGTATTTTGTGTGTATTTGTTTTGTGAAGGTTGCAGTGTATTTGTTTCGATATATTTCGTAGCACACAACAAATAACTTGTCTAATTAAACTAACAAATATAAGAAATAACATCAGTTGTTGCAATTGGATTCGGGGTTAGCCGAATTTTCACACACAAGAGCACCATTGTAAGGCCGTCAGGTTGAGCGTGCACTTAACCAAAGTTGTATGAGCGTGTTGACATGGACATCGTAAGAAATGCTATGATGTTTGTGATGTTTTGGACAAATTTAGCGTTTCTGTGCGATCTAGGAGACATGGGTGCACAAGATGACTGATTGGCATGATTGGGCATGGCAGCGGGCACACATGCCCAACCGAGACAACTTGATTTGGCAAGCTAGGCGCAACAAGGCACACCTTCCCAAGATGAACTTACTTGTGGCATGGGCTGAGATGATGTAGTGTGTGATGGGTGCATGCCCGCTTACCACGCAACAAATTACACAATTGGGATGACCTCGAGATGAATTGGACCGAAGAGTGGGTGAGTTGGAAAAAACCGTGGGTTAGCTACACTTAAGTGGGTAGATGAAACATTTGTGCAAGGGTCGGCTTGACTTGTAGAGACACGATGTGTGGCGACAAGCAAAGGGATGCACCCCTTAGCCTCCCCATGAAACATATAAGTATACAATGGAGAAAATGAGATAGGAGGAGGATAACATCACACAATGCCACAAGTAGTCAACTGAATAACAGAAGTTAGCAAGAAAACCACAGGTTGAGACGAATGGGACAAAGAGGGCTGGCATCAGGACAAAGGGAGCTTGGAAAGAGCAGTCGCTCTTCTAACTGCTCGATTGGAAGGTGAACTAGTGGGTTGTTATGACAACTGAATCATGTTAGAGACCTCGTGATAGGGTGGAATGGGTGGCAACAACCCATGTGACAAGGTTTGTGTGTATTTTTGTTGTATTCAACAAGGTGCCTCAAGTGGAGTCTTGACCCATTCCAAGAGCATTTTGTAAAGATTGCAGCTATAAAATATATTGTTTGGAGTAAGGTTGTCGACCACTCCCCCTTGACATTTGGTGTATTTTAGGTGTATATATGCATGGGTTTTGGTTTGCTGAGGAATTGTCAATTTTTTATGGATATGATAGCATTGAATAGGTGTTCTACTCTCAAATGATGCTAAGAGGCTAAGGAACATAAGATCTCCAAAACCCAGAAAAGGTTTCGTAAGATAAGCTTGGGAAACACTTTAATTAAATTAATTTGCCATAATTAAATATTTCCTAAATTTAAACTTAGGAAAAGTGGTAAATTAAAGTTAATTAATTAAGGATGTTCAAGGTTGCTTTAAAGACTTCTATTGATGAATTCAAATGGATCTTAGCTATCGATGGAGATTAAATTGTGGCCATTGAGACTTCAACGAGAGATTATAAGAGTAGGTCGAAGGGCTTGGGGATACCATCAATGTGATTAGTTGTGAGCAAGGCAATTCGATTCACTTAGTTCATACTATTAAGTGATGGCATAGTTCAAGCCAAGGGAAGAGTATCAGATAGAGGGAGAAACATAGATTTGGGAGTAGCAGGATTCTAGAGAGGTTCCTAGGAATTTTTCAGTGTTGGAGAGACAGGAGGGAGGCCGAATTATCTGCAAAGAGAGTCGCTATAGCTAGTGCGAATAGCCAGAAACCCCAGAGTGAGCTGGCAGAAGTAGTTTGTTTTAGTTGTTGAAGGTCGGATCTATTTTCAAAAGGCAAAGCAAGTGATTACCAGAGGCAAAGGAAGGTAGTACGACTCATGCATGTCAGTTCTAAGGATGTACGATTTTCTTTAGACAGGGAATGTGTGTGATATTTCCACGAATTGCAACAACTGGAAATTTATTTTTCTACTGATTAATTATGTAGTTTATTTGTTACAACAAATAATGAATAAAGCACACTGCAATTCTTCACAATAAAATTATGTTGTGAAAAAACAAACTGGGACTGAGAAAATATATGCGCACACACAATAAAAATGACACCAATATTTATGGACAAAAGTCCCCGGAAAAACCTCGAAGGGAAATCGGTGCAGCAGCAAAATATGAATACAATAATCTAGATGCCTGACTAGCAATCCTCTAGCAAAAATCACACCAAAAATATTTAGGAGAAAATTTGTCCCTTTGCCGAAATAATTTGGCCTCCTTCTGGCCTACTCGCACTACTTAATTGGTTGCCTTCACTGTTGGCCTAGGCAAGTCATACGAATTCTAGAAATGCCTCCAATTGGGTCATCTAGCCTCCCTCTATCATTGGAAATGAGTCGTTCTGCCTTCCGGGTGCTCTCCTGGTCTCCTGCAACTAAAACAATCTCCTTCTAACACTTATGTTAGGGTTTCTTTCTCATTCGCTCAACTTGGACGACTTTCTTGCAAAATATTTTGGCCTACCCTCTACTGGCTCTTTGGAACTAGAATAATTCTCCAGAACTCTACTTTTGATCTCCCTTAATCATCGATGCTTCCTTCTAGCTCAAACTCTTCTTTCTTGCTCGAACTCTACAATTGGATAGTTTGATCTTCGAAGGAACTCACTCTCCCTGTGTCTCTGATGTGTCTCTAGTGTTTTCTCTCGAAACCTTTTCTTGGTTTTGGAGATCCTATGTTCCTTAGCCTCTCTGCCACAAGTCGAGACTAGAACATCTGTATGATGCTACAAAAACTAACACTCCCTCTTAGCAAGGAAGGTGTTTTGTCTTCTCCATTCCACTACTATACCCATCAACCTGATGAATATCCTAAAGTCTATAGCTAGACCACCTCATGTTGTTGATGTCTGACAACTGTGATACAACTAGCTCCCACTATCCATCAACACTGCGAATACTCTAGTTCATTTTCTAACCTTGTAGCTGAACCACTTTGCATTTGCACTACTAATGACACTGCACTGCTTCCAACACTGTTTGCAATGCATTTGATCTCATGTTGCTGCAACTAATGCACCTGAGAACTAATCCTTCATGGATATCCCTTTGAAACTGGGAAATCTCGTTCCCTTTCAACAAAGCCTCTCTTTTGCAACTTACACTCTAGTTTATGGAAAATCAAGCTTGTCTCCAGAAACCCTTTTCGGTAGTAACTCTACCTCTTGTTGCTCACTAACACTACTTGCCTTCTGGATCACCTCTTGGAATTGGTGCATAATCTATAACCTTTGCAACATAGACTGGCTGACTGTTTCTGGCTGGAATTGTGCCTTGCTCTTGGCAACCAACCAATTCGCACTACTTCCCTCGACTTCATCTACTGAAATTAACTTGGCCTCCTTTCCTTCTCCGAAAAATGGGAAACCTCTCTGGCTGGAATTGCACACTGCAACTGGGCAATTTGTATTGCTTGTGTCGCTGCAACTAGCTTTGTAACTCTCTCACATGTACTGGTTGCAACTAGCTTTGCAACTGTCATCTGACCGCATCCTGTTGACACTAAACTTGTTACTATGATATTGTGGTCCCCTGTGACAAAGGTGATGGTCTTGCTGCAACAATTGGAATCGATCTGACTCATCTCTTTGCTGCAAGGTTGCACGAAATGGGGAAACTGGTAAGAGTTTATGAAACGGGAACCGATATGAAACGCGACCTCCCCAAATTTTGGAAACGTGGAAACGCGAATATATATATATATAT
>APFE030730796.1:14731-52804 GCA_000404065.3 Pinus taeda
GCAATCCTGAAGGAGATGATTCCTTCTACATGGATGAGTTTCCTTTATAGGAAAATTCCTCCAACTAATAGTACATTGTCCCTTCCTTTAATCTCAACTGGGTCTTTCTCTGAACTAACATGCATAAGTTATTTATGAGAGAATATTCAGTTGTCTGAAGTACACTAGTTGCATGCATGCATGCATTGACTAACTAAACTCACAATTAGTTCCTCCAATTGTTTGGAACTAATTTAACTAGACTTAACTCAGTTAACTGAGCTAATTAATTACAACTCAAATACAACTCATCTTGATCTCCTTAATTAAGGGATAAGTTCCTCAATCAAAGGGATAATTGTTGCACGTCTTCACAAAGACTTCATGTTTTATTTTCTCCAACTAATTAACTCAAGATGAATTAATTAATTATTTTTCAAACAACTAGTGAGACTAAATTCAAATTTTAATTCTCAATTTTAATTCAAGGACTAATTAAAATTGGAATCTCTCCCGAAATGCTATTTATAGAAATGTTATTTTAACATTTCTATTTTTTGCTATTTCCAACAGAGTTGGAGTATATCCTGAAATTTTATTTATAGCAATGCTATTTTTAACATTTCTATTTTTAGCATATCTTGTTGCCATTTTCAATAGTTGTCACATTTGGCTTCAGTCGTAGAAAGATAATTTCATGATTTCTTCTTGCTCAACCAAGATACAATGCAATCTCCCAAGAAAAATGCCCTCATATTGGTGCTTTTTCTAGCATCAATGCTACCTGCCCAATCAACATGTGTATGTTGTTATTGTGGATTTTTTACTCTTAAAATAACAAATTCCAAAATCAAGTGTGTCCTTTAAGTATTGAAATATCATTTTTACTGCTTGTATATGTCATTCCTTTGGTGCTAATTGAAACCTTGCAACCATTCCAATTGCCTACATAATGTATGCTATTAAAGCTTTCAAGTATAGCAAACATTTGATCACAGACCTATAAAGCATTGAAGTAACTTTAGGGGATTCATCATCCTTGCTTAAATTGCATCTGGTAATCATAGGAGTACTAATTAGTGCACATTCTTCCATTCAAAATGAGCATTTCCTTGCGGTATGTGGTTTGGGATATTAATATTCCTCTGATGTTTTGAGAAACTTGTAGTCCAAGAAAGAAGGATAATTCTCCAATCATTGACATTTCAAATTCATTTGACAATTCCTGAGAAGATCCACGACTTACATCATCATTATTGCTTCTAAAGATGAGATCATTCACAATACAAGGTTGTCCTTTTCCATATTGATGTATATATTATTGTCAGCAACTCCTCTTTTTAAACCTTGTCTTTGAAGATAGTGGTCCAGCCTAGCATGCCAAGATGTTGGATCTTGCTTTAATCCATAAAGATATTTCTTCAATTTGCACACATAGCCTTTATTTTTGGACAAGCCAAAAGATTTTGTTTGTTCAAAGTTTACTTCCTCCTTTAATTCTATGTTTAGAAAGGGTGATTTAACATTCATTTGATAAACTTTGAAGCCTTGTTGGTTCAATTTACTGGGTAAAATAAAACATGTATTTTCTTATCAATCTGGGTTGGTAGATTTAGAAGTCAACCAAAGTTTATGGAAGCTTAGATTAACTAGTGTAGGAAGTAGTTGTTCAAATAATAATAATGGAAATGCATATTACAAATATAAATTACTTGAAAATAAACTATGAAAAATTAATCTAGAAGCAAGAGTGCAATGAGTCTTTGTAGAGCATATCAAATGAGGGAGAGGCTCTAACTTAGAGGTCCTCCATCATCATTCTTATCCCAACAAGATCATTTCACCATAAATCATATCAAAACCAAAGCAATAAAAGATCAAATGCATAAACACAATTTACAATTCAGTTCTTAATCTAGAAGGAAAAGGATCTAACTTAGATGCCTTGGTTGTCCTTCCTTTATTAAACTAATTATTGAAATTAAATCATTCAAAAACATAAATGAACATGGCATATAATGAATCTATTTAGAAAATATTCACAAGACCTCTAAAGAAAACAACTATCTAAAATATTCACAATTATGCATAAAATTACACTGTAGTGTACTTAGCTCATAATGGGGGCCCTCCACCCTTGCTTGGTACACTTGAAACTTTCAGCTACTGTAGATCAGCAATCACATTCCATAGAAAGAACAACAAGAAAATAGAAGCCAAGCTCTTCAAATGATATTAAGAAATAAATAAGTCTCAATAGTCATAATACATGTTCATAATTGTTGAATAGTTGGGCTTAAATAAGCCAAAAATATAACAAACTTAGCTAAAATAGTTGTAATAGCCTAATAGAGTCCTAATCTATCCAATCATGTCAAACTCATCCCTTTTTTTGCACAAAATATGGTGGAATCCCACTAAATCACAAAACTGCCCCTTTCAGTTAGGGCTTTCTGGGTGACAGGTCAAGTTTGACCAGCATTGATCGGGCCTATTCTGACTCCTTTGGACTATGCCAATAGGAGTCTGTCCATGCTTGGTTCCCATACTTTCTGAATATGTCTTCAGTTTCCACTTGGGTGTCCTGCACATACGACTTCTATGGAGCCATTGTAGGAAATTCTATTCGACTCAAAATAATTTTTAATACCAAATTTAAAAGATCTAAAATTTAAAAGATATAAATATTTTACCTTAAAGTGCAATAAGAGGAAATAATATGGGAAAATGACCATGATATGATAGAAAAGGATGATGGATAAATGGAAAATGCATGTGGAAAAGGAGCCAAAACTGAGGGTCAATAAGCCTTTTGAATACACAAATTCCAAGAACATTCTTATTACTTCTAATTTGGCAAGTAGAGAAAGAGTTTCTTTAAAGTCAATTCCTTCAATTGCAGCATAACCCTTACAAAAAAGTGTTGTCTTAATTATAATATGTTTCCCCTCTTCATTCATCTTCTTTTTGAATACCCACTTAGTCCCAATTACGTCTTTATCTTTCAGTTGTGGCACAAGTGCCTAGGTCCCATTTTTCCCAATTTTATTCAATCCTTCATCCATGGAATTTACCCAATGTTGGTGCTTACTGGCTTGTGCAAAGTCCTTTGGCTCTATTTTGGATGGAAAAGCAAGAATGCCTTTTCTTGGTGAATTGGTCATTCTTCTCCAGGTTAGTATTCTTACATCAACATCTAAATTAATTTGGTTCTCTCGTTGATGCTTTTTCACAAATATAAGAGTTTTTTTGGATGGAGATTGTGCTTCTTCTTCTCATTCTTCCTTTGTGGCAATCTCTTCTTGGTCCATGTAGATGGTGTCTTTTGTATTCTCACTTATTTGTTCTCTTTTTTCTCTGATAATAATATGTCAATTATTACATCAACACTTTCCACAATTTTTCATAGTCTTTTATTGTAGCATTTCTAAGCTTCACTCCTTGTTGAATATCTAAGGAAGATTCCCTCGTCTAATCTGGAATCAAATTTTCCCAATTAATCATCATTTATCTTCATGTAACATTTTTCTTCCAAAAAATATAAAATACTTAACTAATGTTGGCCTACCTTTCCAAAGCTCATATATTGTCTTATCGATGTCAACACAGAGTTGTGCTTTGTTCATGATATACACTACTACAACAACTGCTTCTCTCCAAAACTCATCTAGTATTTTTTCCTCTAGCAACATGCTTCTTCTTATTTCCTACATTTACCTATTCTTTGTTTCTACAACTCCATTCTGTTGTGGAGTTTCTTCAACTGAAAGTTGTCTCTTGATTCCATACTTCTCACATAATTTGTTAAAGTCATTTGAGGCAAATGCACCTTCTCTATCTAATTTTAGAGATTTGATTCTTAGATCAGTTTCATTTTCAACTAAGGCTTTAAATGATTTGAAAGTATCTAGTGCTTGTGATTTTTCTTTAAGAAATGAAACCCAAACCATTCTAGCATAATCATCAATAACAACATAAAGTACCTTTCTCCTTGTAGGGCATGTGTTCTTGTTGGCCCACATAGATCTGTGTTAACAAGATCTAGGGGCTTTGATGTCAATAACTCTTTTTACTTGAAGCTCATTCTTGTCTACTTCCCATGTTGAAAATATATGTAAATGGTGCTTGTTGTTTTCGAGATTTTGGGCATATCTCTTACTACTTGTGTTTTGCTGATTTTTACCAAATTGTTAAAGCTCAAGTGTCCTAGCCTTCTATGTCATAAATAATCCTCATCTATTTGTTCAATATAACATTTTTATCCTTGAATTCCATCAAGAATATATAGATTATATGGAGTCCTTATTGCTCTTCCCATTAATATTCTTAAATTAGTCTTCCTTATTTCACAATCCTTAGCATGAAAAGTGAGATCATAGCCTTGATTGCACATCTAAGTGACACTTTGAAGATTATATTTGAGTCATTCAACACAAAAAAATATTTGTACTTTAGTCTTACAATTGTCAAGGGTTATGGTACCTCTTCCACTAATTCTTGCAAATCCATTATCTCTAAAAGGCACATTCCTCCTTTTTCTTCTTTTAGAGTAATAAATTTGTTTTGATATTTGGTCATGTGTTTAGAACATCCACTATCAATGTACCACTGAATTTTAATGTTTCAAGCATATAACTAATCCACATTTTTTTGTTGGTGATACTTCCTATTTTTTCTTCCAAAACCCTTCTCTTGACTTTGTAGGGCAATCTTGTGCCATATGTCCAAAATTGTTGCATTTGTAGCACTCTATACTATAGTTGTATAATGGAGCAAATGAATTAGTTTTCTATTGTTGAAGCCATTAGTATCTCTAATTATGCCTTCTACAAGATTATTCTTAGAGGTTTGATGAGAACCTATGTCATAATCATTATAAGTTTTACACAACCTTGCTTGATGTCCGAAATTATGTATGAATAATAGTGAACCAAAAAAAAGTTTGATACCTTACTAAGTATGATTTCCTTAATGGAAAATCTCTTCTGAAATTGATTTGATTTGGAGATGATCCGAATATTTGTTGGTAATTTTCGCTTATCATATTGATGTTTGCATTATGAATGAACCCATTGAGAGCATCTCCATAGCTTTTGGTGTAGTAGTGTTTCTAGACTCCTCCCATCTCCTATCCTTGCTCTTGCTGAGATTGAATCTTTTAGGTTTTTCTTCAACTTTGTTTGGTGAGTTGGTGTTTGCATCTTCTTTGTATGAGGTCTCACCCATATAATCAAGGCTGATCTTATCATATGGTGATCATTTATTACTGAGAATAACATCCAAGGTTTAAGAGATTTTCATATTTTTGTTGAGATTATCTAGCTCTTTCCTTAAATAGACAATTTTTGCTTCAAGCTTTTCACAATTTTCTTCCTTTTAGTATAGTTGACTGTTCACTATTGGGTCACCCAAATACTATCTTTTTACCAACCTTTCACTTCACTTTTAAAACATGTTTTTCTTTGCCATATGTTATCACTCCATAATTCCCTTTAGGCCGAGGAAAGGGCCACAAAGATAACCAAAAACCGCTATGGGCTAGAAAACAGGCCTTTCTAGCCGGAGGGCGCTCCTTCTCTTGAGATTGTAAGATTTGAAAGCTTAAGGCACAATCTAAACAGATACTAGTTATGGAACAGTGAAATTGAATATGTTGGGTTGAAGTGCCACTGATTGAGAAGGTGATAGAATGTGATCAACTATCCTTTAGTTCATTTACTTATGCAAGTAAACCAGAATATAATACAAGAGATGTAGGGATGAATTTGTACACGATGACATATTGTAGCATAGAGGAGAAAAGTTAAAAATAAAACAACTTCCTTTCTTAAAAATAAACAAAATCTTTCATTCATAAGAAAGAGAGCTAGTTGGAA
Organism: Pinus taeda; assembly: GCA_000404065.3. Lineage (NCBI taxonomy): Eukaryota > Viridiplantae > Streptophyta > Pinopsida > Pinales > Pinaceae > Pinus > Pinus taeda. The sequence goes on from APFE030730796.1 coordinate 20,587, forward strand.
CAGATAACAAGTATGAGCATATGGAATTTCATTTGCAACTTAAAAACATGAAGACAGTCGAAATAGAGCAGCTTTACTAAATTCAAAATCAACTGATTCATAATACTCATAACCACAAAGAGATATTAGAATATCTGAGAAATAAACACAAAAAACCCAAACATCATACCATGATAATCCTTATAAAGTGTATTAGTAACCCTCAAGTCACAAGTACTCCATCATGAATTGATCACAAACAAAAACTCTGAAAACTAAAACATACAATGTTTTGCCAACAAAAACCTTATTTTTCTTCATTTATGAAAATATATAGTAGAAACATGGAAGAAAAGTATTTCAAGTTCACTGCATCTTCGATCCCACAAAGGATTGATTCAAAACTAGGAAAAGATAGTAAACTGATGTATTTTTTCATGCTTTTCACCCAAACATAAAGCATAAAGCATCCTTTTGTCTTTTTTGAAAGCAAAAACAACCTATCTAAAGAAAAATTATCTTAAAAAGGTATTCATATGGATAAAACCGATTGAAATATAAAAAAACATAAAGTTGTCTTTGTGACTACTAAAAAGCCTGCGTGGCACCCAAATCCTCATGCTTCTAGAATTGATACCTGGCAAGCAACTTGGGTGGTGAGATAGACACCAAATTTACTCCACGTCAGCATCTTCAAAACCTGATAGGTGGCCATCGTACTGTGTTTGTGAAATGGTTAGAGCATGGGCTACGTAGCGAATGTGTAGCGCCTAATTTTGTTAGCATAAACTGCAAAAATAGGCCACCATTCGACACGTGTAACTACCAAAATATAGCACTTGTGTAAAATATGAGATAGGTTTTTGTAGATGATATTTTTTTAAGAAAAACCTCTCTCATTTTCTTCAAATTTTTCCCTAGAGCCTTAGAAACTTCTTCACAAAACCATGACTAAAACAGAGTATTTTCATAGTCTGAAAAATGGGCTTTGAAGATGTAGTCCAAAATCCTGATATGTGACACATGTGTTTAAACTAGAAGAGGTTATTATTATTTAACCCATGATTGACAAAAACCTCTTTCAGTTTCTCTAAATTCGGCTCCATTTGGTCGAAAACTGTTCTGCAAAATGGTGACTAAAATGGAGTGTTTTTGTGTAGTACAAAACATAGACTTTGAAGATGCAATCAAATATCCTGATCTATGACACCTGTGAAAAATATGGAAGAGGTCATTGTGCATTATTCTGTTCTAGATAAATATGTTCCTCAGTTTCCCGAAATTCTCTTCTGTGTTGTTGGAAACCGTTATGAAAAATGGTGACTAAAACATAGTCCTTCATTTGTTGTATCCATCACTGTTTCAACTTTGTTGTTCTTGTAGTAGGCCTGCTAGACTCCATCACAAGCTTCTTGGGCTTTTCTTCAACTGCAACTTGCTTACCTTTGTATTTTTATGTGATTTCATGCAACACCTTCTGTAATGATTTTGAAAATGATTCAAAATTCCGCCGACGTAATTTGACTTGATGTTTGATCAGAGCTCCATATGAAAACATTTGAAAAGCAATCATTTGGAGTTTGGGGTATAACATAATCTAGGGAAATGATTTGGTATGAGGAATGATAATATATAATGGATATGTGCAGGGATTATTCATCATTCAAAATGATGTTTAGGCAAGGGAAATTTAGGCCTAGGAACTTATACTTAAGATAAAATGGGGGTATAGGCCTGAATAAGAAAATAGGGATGATGTGAACGTTTAGGAATAGGGGTATTTAATATAACAAGGTAATAAGGAGATGAGAAGGAGGGAATAAGGGGACGAGAATAGAGGGAAAATATTGGGATATTAATTACTATATTGCTTTAACATCATTCCTTTGACTGTAGACACATGACCAAGTATACATCCTAACCAACTCTCAGTACCTTGACTCAACAATCATCATAATATTTCTAAATACTTAGACACCCCTTCCCATGGTTGGAATTTAATGATCAAGGTGATGACCATGCTCAAAATCACTTTCTAGATAGTACAAGGTCAAACATATAACAGTGATAATGTTTATGAATTTGACCCCCTCCAAGACAACAACCTAATATTTCGAAGACATTCGACCAATAAATTAACCTACTCTAACATTGGCTCCATTGGGGATGGAAGCCTCCCTGTGAGGTGCCAAGAACAAAAATGCAAAGCATATGCCTAACCATTGGGTAATGGAGTCAAAAGTTAAAAACTAAAACTTAACTAACAAACTGAAAAATAACTACTAACTAAACTTACTTATGGCAACAGATCACTGGAATCTCAGGGCCTTCTCCACGGGCTTCAAATTGCAATAATAACTGCCTACACCTGCTGAAGATATATATAAACTCATGTGATATGATCCCTCCAATATAGCCAATCCAACAAATGGCTACTTACTTGAATTCTACTCATACTTTCCTTGAGCAAGATGAAAAAACAAGAGAACGACAACTCAAAATCCAGTTGAAGTTGTTGACTGTAATCCAAAAATACAAGAACAACCTTTTTCTTTGATGGTTGCAATAGATTGGCCAAAGGATCTTGAAAAACATGAAAATTCACCTCTTTTGATGACTACAATAAATGAACAAAATAATCTTTAATAATTTGAAGCATTACCCTATCTTGAAAGCCAACAAAAAGACAATCACTCTCTTTATTTTCAACCACTAGATTATCAGCAGCAAAAATGTCCACATCCATGGGATTTTCAACAATCTTCTCTTCTTCATAATTTTCCTGTAATACTGGGTGGCTACCACCTGGAACAATTTCACTATCTAAAGCCTTTATGCATGCAAATTTAAAACTATGTTATTCACAGACTTTTTGAAATAATAATTCAAAAAATGAATGGGTTGAAGAACAACTCAAAAGAATATCTTGATCTTCTTCTTGGTCCTTAAAAATTGACAAGGTTGTTGAATATACTCATCGAAATCAAGAGAAAAGACATCATATTCATCATCAAGAGTACAATCTGCTTCATTTTCAGCGAAAGAAGAAACCTTTGTCTCTTGGACATTTTCCTGAGCACCTTCATCCTTACCATGATCATACAAAAAATTACAAACCTGCTGCAAATTTTCTTGTGACTTTTGTGATGAAACCACTGCTGGACAAGATAATGACGTTGGATGCCAAATTAAGTCTCAATCTCCCCTGTTTTCACATTCACAACTAGCTAAAGGAAGATAACTTTGACTGTAGAAATCATTCAAATAATCAGCTATTGGATGATCAAAATCCGAAGAAGGTTGTTGCAATATTTGGCTGAAGGAGTCTTCAATATAATGAGTAACATGGTCATCAATTATATTAGAAGGTTGCTTCCAAGTTATGCTAGCTTCAACTTGTTTTCCAGCTTTCTTAGCGATCCTATAATTTTCTTTCAGCAAATCAAATGTAGCATAACATAAAGGTAGAGAGTTACCATAAAAAAATTCATCGTTTTCTTCATGTTCAATGTCAAAATTATAAGACTGCTCACTTGAATCAATACTTTCATCATATTCTTCATTACTTTCATGAGTAACACATGCAAGCATATTGCTTTCCTCAAATTGCTAAAATTGAAAATCCTCTTGTTGAGCACATGTCGCTGATCGCTCTTTAGGACTGTCTTCAAATGAATCAATAAATAAACAATTTTCTAACTTATGGCACCATAAATCAACAAACTCTCCTTCTTCTACCAAATCTACTTGGGAAGGAATTCTTCTTTGTTTCCCTCTAACATCAGTTTTATTTTGCATAGTGAATGTGTCCATCAACCTTTCCATGGTTTTCATCAATGTATTCAACTTAAAGTCTGACAATGGAGAAAGCTCTTTCTTAACCACTTCCCTTCTTTCAACTTCCATTTTGGCTTTTTTGATCAACAAATTTTCTTCCCCATCAACAATGGTTTTCTGCATATCCTCCAAAGTTGCATGATTCCTCTCTTTGAGAAAATAGGCAAGATCAACATCCAAACCATCTAGATAATGAATAATAGCCAATCATGGGGGAGGCTTTTAATCAGTAGGTATGGAATCATAAACACTATTGAATCTGGTTGAGAAACCTTTGACTATCTCATTGGGTTGCCTCTTTAGATTCATATACTCATCCATAATCTGAAAAGGGTTCTTTTCAACCCCCTATCTATCAAGGAAAATGTGTTCAAACTGTTGGAAATTAGGAATGCTTCCAGCTGTCAAACTTCTATACCAATTCTTAACTTCTCCTAAAAGACTTTGAGAAAACAACCTTAATTTGACATCTTCATGATTTACTTCCTCAAGGTCAATGAAGTCAATGATTTAGTCTACATGCTTCCTTGCTGTGATCTTACCTCTACCATCAAATTGAAGTATCCTCTGACCATAATTATGTGGTAACTCATGCAAAGAGGCTCGCATATTCAACGGGGCATACCAGGTAGCAGTCATGACAGAGGTCTGAGATGGGGTTGTAGTTGTACCAGATGGACTATGATTAACATTTGGATCTTGTTAATGACAACCAATACTAAAAGGAGATGCATTTTTAGCTTCAAGGGAATGATATATACTTCTAGAAGGGGACTCATGTGCAGATTTGCAATCTACATTTGGATTCAGCCGATAGAATAAAATTCTTTGGACATTTTCAGGAAAGGACATGAAACATTTGATAAAACATGATATTATACCCTGAATAAAATTCAACTTTAAGTACCTGACTTTCACATATTTTCCTTACATCCTTCTACTGTCAAGATATGTTCTTCTCTAAATCTGATTTGAAGTTTTTTGAAGTCACCAAGTGAATGGTTCATCCTTCCTAAGTCTGACTGTTGTTCACCATCAACAATCAAATCTGAAAATTTGAAGATCTTTCCCGAAGAAGATAAAACCTTTCGATCCCTGGCAACGACACCACTATGTTATCACTCCATAATTCCCTTTAGGCTAAGGAAGGGGCCAAAGAGATAACCACAAACCGCTATGGGCTAGAAAACTAGCCTTCTAGTTGGAGGGGGCTCCCTCTCTTGAGATTGTAAGATTTGAAAGCTTAAGGCACAATCTATACAGAGACCAGTTCTGGAACAGTGAAATTGAATATGATGGGTTGAAGTGCCACTGATTCAGAAAATGATAAATTGTGATCAACTATCCTTCAGTTCATTTACTTATGCAAGTAACCAACATCTAATACAAGGGTTGTAGGCATGACTTTGGATACGATGACATATTGTAGCATAGAGGAGAAAATTTAAAAAGAAAAGAAATTCCTTTCTCAACAATAAACAAAATCATTCATTCATAAGAAAGAGAGCTAATTAGAATAGATAACAAGTATGAGCATATGGAATTTCATTTGCAACTGAAAAACATGAAGATAGTCGAAATATAGAAGCTTTACTGAATTCCAAATCAACTGATTCATAATACTCATAAACACAAAGAGATATTAGAATATCTGAGAAATAAACACAAAAAATCCAAACATCATACCATGAGAATCCTTATAAAGTGTATCGGTAACCCTCATGTTAGAAGTACTCTATCATGAATTAATCACAAGCAAAAACTTTGAAAACTACAACATACAATGTTTTGCCAACAACAACCTTCTTTTTCTTAATTTATGAAAATATATAGCAAAAACATGGATGGAAAGCAGTTCAAGTTCACTGCATCTTTGATCCCACAGAGGATCGATTCAAAACTAGGAAAAGATAGTAAATTGTTGTCTTTTTTCATGTTTTTTGCCCAAACATAAAGCATAAGGCATAATTTTGTCTTTTTTGAAAGCACAAACAACCTATTTGAATATAAATTATCTTAAAAATGTCTTCGGACTAATAATATTGACTCAAATATAAAAAAGCATAAAAGTTGCTTTTGTGACTGCTGAAAAGCCTGCACAATGCCCAAATCTTCATGCTTCTAGAACCAATACGTGGCAAGCATCTAGGGTGGTGAGCTAGATGCCATATGTACTCCATGTCGACATATTCAAAACCTGATAGGTTGCCATCGTATTGTGTATGTGAAAGGGTCAGAGCATGGGTTGCGTAGCAAGTGTGCAACACCTAATTCTGTCAGCAGAAACTGCGAAAATAAGACACCATTTGAAGCGTTTAACTCCAAAAATATAGAACCTGTGTAAAATCGGAGATAGGTTTTTGTAGATGAGATTATTTTTAAGAAACATATCTCTCATTTTCTTCAAATTCCCCAGAGCCTCAGAAACTTATTTGCAAAACAATGCCTAAAACAGAGTATTTGTGCAGCCTGAAAAATGGGCTTTGAAGATGCAGACCAAACTCCTAATCTGTGACACCCGTGTATAAATTGGAAGAGTGCTTTATTATTTGACCCGTGATTGAGAAAATCCTCTTTCAGTTGCTCTAAATTTGGCTCCATTTGGTCAGAAACCATTCTGCAAAATGGTGACTAAAACATGGTGTTTTTGTGCAATCTGAAAACTATACTTTGAAGATGCAACCAAATCTCCCGATCCATGACACCTGTGCAAAATATGGAAGAGGTTATTGTGAATCGGTATGTTTTTTCCCAAAATTCTCTTCTGTGTTGTTGGAAATTGTTCTTTAAAACGGTTACTAAAACAGAGTCCTTCATTTGTTGTATCCATCCCTGTTTCAACTTTATTGCTCTTGTAGTAGGCCTGTTAGACTCCATCTCAAGTTTCTTGGGTTTTTCTTCAACTGCATCTTGCTTACCTTTGTATTTTTGTGTGGTTTAATATAATGCCTTGTGTAATGATTTTGAAAATGATTCAAAAATCTTTCGACGTAATTTGACTTGATGTTTGATTAACGCTTCATATGAAGACACTTGAAAAACAATCATTTGGAGTTTGGGGTATAGCAAAATCTAAGGAAATGATGTGGTATGATGAATGATTTATATATAATGGATATGGGTAGGGATTAATCATCATTTGAAATGATGTTTAGGAAAGGGAAATTCAGGCCTAGGAACTTATACTTAGGATAAAAAGGGGGTATAGGCCTGAATTAGAAAATAGGGATGATGTGAATGTTTAGGAATAGGGGTATTTAAGATAACAAGGGAATAAGGGAATGAGAATAGAGGGAAAATATTTGGATATTAATGACTATATTGCTTTAACATAATTCCTTTGACTGTAGATACATGACCAAGTAGACATCCTAACCAACTCTTAGTACCCTGACTCAACAATTGTCATAATAGTTCTCAATACCTAGACACCCCTTCCCATGGTTGGAATTCAATGATCAAGGTGATGAACAGGCTCAAAATGACTTTCTAGATAGTACAAGGTCAAACTTATAACAGTGATAACATTTATGAATTTGACCCCCTCCAAGACAACAAACTAATATTTCGAAGACCTTCGACTAATAAATTAACCTACTATAACACCATAAACTATTTTCATGATTACACTGGGTTTAGACTTATTATTTTCCAATGCATCTGTTTTAGTGTTTTTGAGTGAATTTATGATTAAATATTGGAAAAATAACATGTGTTCACTTATATATGAAAGTGGGGTGAGTTTCATAATGTTTGTAGGTGTATTTGAAGACTCCACAAAGTCATATTTGACCACCAAACCTCAAATTCGAATTTCTAGATTTAATGAAGATTTGGGAGATTCATTCAAGCATATGTCATGGAGAAGAATCATGGGAGTTTTGATAAGATTTCTTATCAAATATATTAGATATTTGTGAGAGGATTTGTAGACATGTTACTTGCTAAGTGTTAGCACATGGTTGTAACCACATGAGGTATTTGTAGAGCTAGGAGATATTTGTGTATCTCAAATCTTTGTTGGTGATCTCAAGTTTATGTATAAATAGGAGTGCCTCCTCCATTCCAAGAGGAGGACTCTTGGAGCATGTATCCAACTTATGATAGAATAGAATTAAGCTTCCTTTTACATAAATTTCCATTCTATAGTTTTAGATGTAAATTGCGTTAATGCAGTATATGAATTTATGGAATAGTTTGTCACTTTGATCATAGTAGAATTGAGCTCACTCCAAATGGATCAAGGAAGCATTTTCTTTCATTATAAATAGTTGTGAATATTGGTTAGATTTATATGTTGGGTTATAATGTTGATTGTTGATAGGTCTTGTGAAACATTACAAAGAGACCTCCTCTAAGGGAGCTTAATGTTTTCTTGCCTACAACAACTAAGTCATCTGAATCATCTTAATGCTTTCTATAGGTTTATATGCTTTACTATTTTCATGAATACTTGATCATTTTGATTGTTGATAAGTCTTGTGAAACATTATGGAAGGACCTCCTGTAAGGGAGCTTAATGTTTTCTTGCCTACAACAACCAAGTTTGCTTAGCTTAGATTCAGTTGCCTACACCTGCATATATTTTCTAGCATCATCACAAGCTTACGAGTATCCCTGGTTGATAATTTAATGAAAGTAATTTAAGCAATTGAATTTTTCGACAACTTCTTCCACTCTTTTTGCTTCCTCTCTTTCAGTCTTGATGAAGATGATTTCCTTGGATAATCTCTTATTTTTATTCCTAATGTTATCATTTTATTCTAATGTACTGATAAGTTCTGCTCCAAGATCCACTATGCCTTCAACATTTTCTCCTTCTACTTTTTCTTTCTGCTCCTTTGATTTTTCTATGTTGGATTTCCTCATTTGTGGCTAAAAATAGGATTTCTCTTCTATCACCATCAAAATATTTTCCTTTGAAGACTTTTTTTCGGGTTCATCATCATCATCATCATATTCCATGTAAGGATAATTAGTAGCAAAATGCCCTATCTTACCATAGTTAAAATAGATGAGAGGTAACTTACCTATGACTTTGGATTTTCTCTTTAGTTTTCTCACTAGTTAAGCCATTATGTATGAGATCATCACTGTAAAAGTCACAAGACTTGCATTTTCTTGAATTATTAGATGCTTTAAATGTTTCTTTCTTATGTGAGGACTTTCTCATCTTGCTTTTAAATGCAATGATAATTCCATGAGGCTCGTCCATTTTCAATTCTCCAAATCTCTTCATTATTCTATGGAAAATACCTTAGCATCAAAACACAAAGGAAGAGACCTCAATTGTTTGAACAAATATTTTTTCTTTAAATTATTCACCAAATACTTTGAGTGAATTAACCACTTCATCCACCGAAAGAAAACAAGCAACAACATATTGTTCATCATTCATTTTCAAGCTTTCAATTTGTCTTTGAAAAGTCTAAAGATTTTCCTTTCTTACTTTGTCATCTCCTTCATATTTTCTTACAAGCTTGTCTCAAATATCTTTAGCTAATTCACACTGCATAATTTTAACAATTTTGAATCTAACAAACCACTTAAAATGGAGTTGATAGCTTTTGGATTGGAGACATAACCTTTCTCCCATCTTGATCAGTTGGAGGAGATAATGGGACCTTATATCCATTTGTAACAGACTATCAAACTTTAGCACCAAGAGACATCAAATGTGTTCCCATTCGTATCTTCCAAAAGACAAAATTTGTTCCATCAAAGAAATGATTTTAGATTTATGCTTCTTGATTAGCCATGACCCCTTGTAAAATATTCTTCCAGTTGTTAGACTCTCCTTGAAGAAGCAGACTCTAATACCAATTTTTGGAAATACTTGGGGGGCGAAATCCATATTTCATTACTTTTTACTAAGTTTCCTTAGTCAATATTGAGTTTGAATTCATATCCCATATTCAATTACACACAATGTGTGAACATAGAGATTAGAATGCATATAAAAATTTGAAGAAGAAATACTTGAAAACAATATTTAGTTTATTATAATCTCTTGTGAGGACACCAATCATCTGTAAGCACCAACTTACAAAAATTGCAAGCTCCAACCTATTCATAAGACAAGGACACCAATCCTTAGTAAGCACCAACTTATAGTAATTGTAGGCTCCAACATGAACTAAACCTTTAATACACTAGAATTTGGACTTCAAATTAGGCCAAAACTTGGCCTTCAATACACCAAGACTTGTCCTTCAAACCAAGCATGAACTATTTCTTCAAATAGTAGAAATCATCCATGAAACTCGACCTTCAAACAACAAGACTTGTCTCCTAAAAATTGACATTCAAACAACATAAATCGTCTCTTGAAAATCAACCTTGAAGCAACATAACTCAGCTCCTAAAACTTAACTTTTAAACAATAATACTCAACCTTGAAAAATAGACATCAAACAAACTAGAGATTGTTCCCATGAACAATTCCAAAAACCTTCAAAAGATGTCCCAAAACCCTTCCACATAAAGTTACTTCAACTCGGCTTCACTTCACATCTTCTTAGTTCATGTGTTATGAACTTCAAACTTGCTCCTTCGCACTCCTAAACACAAGACCACATTCTTGAGTAGAGTGGTTAGAAATGCTCCTTCTCACTCCTATTTATAGTGCATTTGGACACTGGGTTAGGGCTGACTTGTCCATTGGCTAGGTCAACTAATGTCACTAGCATAATGTATAATGAATATTCAAAAATTCATTTCTCCTCAATCACGGGGATTTAGAAGATGTACTATATATCATTGGAAATGTCTACTAATGAGCTTTCCATCAATATATCATATGCTCCCATTTGAGCTAGGTAATTGGAATAAAAATATCTTCAAATATAGGGTATCCAAATGAGGCCTACTTGTACTTTGGTAGGGCCATCTTGACAAACTATTTCATATCTCATTCTTATGGAAGTAGAGGGATTTTCATATAACATTGGAAAGGTCTCAGAATATGCTATTTGACTATGTAATTTCCTGTTAAATTGGAAACTAGGGCCAAAATCCATGTGGGTTAGCTTATTTATGGCATCTGATATTTTTATTAGATCCCTCTCGTCGAGAGGTGTAGGATTGATCTAAAGATTATCCGATTCCGATAAGTATTTATAGAGATATTAATTTATTTTGATTATGTAATTATTATCAAGCCAACCAGTTCTTATGTAGGCTCTAGAAGCCCAAACATCATGTCTATTCAACCTATACGTTTTTGGTATAAATAGATGAGGATTTGATGTCATTTGAACACACATTGTTGAGTGATCTCCTCCTCTCCACGTCTTGGGTTTTTGGAGGAGTGATACACCAAGAGTGAAATGCTGGCCTTATGGAAATGCCCTAGCCATAGTGCAACGTAGTCATGGTAAAACGTTGGTAAGGGTAAAACACTGTTATATGCTATCAAGGGTGCCACAGTCAATAGAGGATGTAATTTTCTCAGATCTGTACAGTCATTTATACGTAGGGCATAAAGATTAATACATAGGTCATGACACATACAATAGATATGATCCTCATCCACCGAAAGAAAACAAGCAACAACATATTGTTCATCATTCATTTTCAAGCTTTCAATTTGTCTTTGAAAAGTCTAAAGATTTTCCTTTCTTACTTTGTCATCTCCTTCATATTTTCTTACAAGCTTGTCTCAAATATCTTTAGCTAATTCACACTGCATAATTTTAACAATTTTGAATCTAACAAACCACTTAAAATGGAGTTGATAGCTTTTGGATTGGAGACATAACCTTTCTCCCATCTTGATCAGTTGGAGGAGATAATGGGACCTTATATCCATTTGTAACAGACTATCAAACTTTAGCACCAAGAGACATCAAATGTGTTCCCATTCGTATCTTCCAAAAGACAAAATTTGTTCCATCAAAGAAATGATTTTAGATTTATGCTTCTTGATTAGCCATGACCCCTTGTAAAATATTCTTCCAGTTGTTAGACTCTCCTTGAAGAAGCAGACTCTAATACCAATTTTTGGAAATACTTGGGGGGCGAAATCCATATTTCATTACTTTTTACTAAGTTTCCTTAGTCAATATTGAGTTTGAATTCATATCCCATATTCAATTACACACAATGTGTGAACATAGAGATTAGAATGCATATAAAAATTTGAAGAAGAAATACTTGAAAACAATATTTAGTTTATTATAATCTCTTGTGAGGACACCAATCATCTGTAAGCACCAACTTACAAAAATTGCAAGCTCCAACCTATTCATAAGACAAGGACACCAATCCTTAGTAAGCACCAACTTATAGTAATTGTAGGCTCCAACATGAACTAAACCTTTAATACACTAGAATTTGGACTTCAAATTAGGCCAAAACTTGGCCTTCAATACACCAAGACTTGTCCTTCAAACCAAGCATGAACTATTTCTTCAAATAGTAGAAATCATCCATGAAACTCGACCTTCAAACAACAAGACTTGTCTCCTAAAAATTGACATTCAAACAACATAAATCGTCTCTTGAAAATCAACCTTGAAGCAACATAACTCAGCTCCTAAAACTTAACTTTTAAACAATAATACTCAACCTTGAAAAATAGACATCAAACAAACTAGAGATTGTTCCCATGAACAATTCCAAAAACCTTCAAAAGATGTCCCAAAACCCTTCCACATAAAGTTACTTCAACTCGGCTTCACTTCACATCTTCTTAGTTCATGTGTTATGAACTTCAAACTTGCTCCTTCGCACTCCTAAACACAAGACCACATTCTTGAGTAGAGTGGTTAGAAATGCTCCTTCTCACTCCTATTTATAGTGCATTTGGACACTGGGTTAGGGCTGACTTGTCCATTGGCTAGGTCAACTAATGTCACTAGCATAATGTATAATGAATATTCAAAAATTCATTTCTCCTCAATCACGGGGATTTAGAAGATGTACTATATATCATTGGAAATGTCTACTAATGAGCTTTCCATCAATATATCATATGCTCCCATTTGAGCTAGGTAATTGGAATAAAAATATCTTCAAATATAGGGTATCCAAATGAGGCCTACTTGTACTTTGGTAGGGCCATCTTGACAAACTATTTCATATCTCATTCTTATGGAAGTAGAGGGATTTTCATATAACATTGGAAAGGTCTCAGAATATGCTATTTGACTATGTAATTTCCTGTTAAATTGGAAACTAGGGCCAAAATCCATGTGGGTTAGCTTATTTATGGCATCTGATATTTTTATTAGATCCCTCTCGTCGAGAGGTGTAGGATTGATCTAAAGATTATCCGATTCCGATAAGTATTTATAGAGATATTAATTTATTTTGATTATGTAATTATTATCAAGCCAACCAGTTCTTATGTAGGCTCTAGAAGCCCAAACATCATGTCTATTCAACCTATACGTTTTTGGTATAAATAGATGAGGATTTGATGTCATTTGAACACACATTGTTGAGTGATCTCCTCCTCTCCACGTCTTGGGTTTTTGGAGGAGTGATACACCAAGAGTGAAATGCTGGCCTTATGGAAATGCCCTAGCCATAGTGCAACGTAGTCATGGTAAAACGTTGGTAAGGGTAAAACACTGTTATATGCTATCAAGGGTGCCACAGTCAATAGAGGATGTAATTTTCTCAGATCTGTACAGTCATTTATACGTAGGGCATAAAGATTAATACATAGGTCATGACACATACAATAGATATGATGCTCATTACGCTGGTCAATAATACATTGATACACTTTTCATATATATGCTAATACGCTGTTCATTACACGCTAACACGATGTTCATTACGCTGGCAAATGGAAACATGTATATGCTAGGAACAGAACTTGGGTTTCATCTCTGGAATCCACGTACAGGTATACATGGAACGTTGTTAGCCGCAGCCAATATATGAAGCCCGCAGTTTGGAACGTAGGTAATATATGAAGCCCACAATTTGGATAATATATGGAACGCAGGCCATATATGAAGCCCACAATTTATATATGGAATGCAGGTTATATATGGAGATCACAGTCATATATGGAACCCGCAAGCCAACAGTGGTTAGGGTTTGAAGCAGTAGGACTACGTTCTCTGCATAACTATTATAACATAGAAGATCACTATATATATCTTGGCATTCTCCCAATCATCTGTAGGGATATGACTTATACTTGGTGATCAATTAGTATATAAGGAATGATCTTTGTATGTTCTTATGATCTCGATGGCTCTAATATGAACATGCATCATGATGATCTCAGCGGAAGGAGTGATGAAGTAAAGATGCAGCATGATAAACAATAGTGATAGAATGGCATACCGACAATAGCCCTATCACAATGTACAACAGTGGTAGAATGCCATCTGTTAGAATAGCAGCATGATGATGCACATGAGTATGGGCAGCCTGATGATGGATAAGATCATGGACATGGGCATCATGATTAGTGTAGCATGGTGCAGTATGCAGTGGCACATTAAGAGAACCAGATGCAGCACGATGATAGGTGAAGGAGTCACCTTGGAGAATCAGTTGAAGTAGAATGTCTTCAACTGATCTCATCATTATTCGAAATGATCTATGCTAGATCTAGATAAGTCACAGTGTTGACTTCTATTGTAAATGTACTCTCTCTCTCTCTTTCTCTGCTGAACTTTGAAGAACATAAAAAAAGAATTGATCAAGGGTTTCCCCACATTGTGGGGTTTGTCCCTAGCTAGTGCCACATCTTGTGTCCTCTTGTCTTGGCTTGTCTTTTGCAATTTATATTTATGTTCTATCTACAGTTTACTTTAATGTTGATGTGATGCTAACTATGAAAATTTACATAAATTTCTCTAGCATAGAACATACCTAAAATTAACATGGAATCATAGCTGAGGTGAAGACAATGCCCAAGCAAGAGTGAAAGACCAATCACCAAAGACAGTTGGGACAAGACAAAAGGATCAATGGGTTCCTCACAATTCACTTAGGGTGAAGTCGAAGCAGAGCATATTATCAGAATGGCGCAAGATCACTTCATTGGGAAGTTCGGATCCAAGGGTGGAAGGAAAGGTAGATGTCTTCGTTATGAGTTCGGCCCTTATGCGAAGGAGTGTCCGAATGACAGAGATGCAAGTCATCAAAAACACGGACGACTCTTCAAGGAAGCAAGGAACCCCAAGTAAGAAGAATCAAATATTGTTTCTAATAAGATAGAGATGTGTTATCTTGTATTGGCCCTCTCCTTTAGATTCTTTGGGAATCTGGCATATTGATTGTAGTGCTTCAAGACAATTTATCGGCTAGAAGGGTACACTCTCTAATTTGGTAGAGATGGAAACAATCATGGGATCACACTTGGAACCGATGCCACCCATCTTGAAAAGGGAGTGGAAGTCAAAAGTTTTATGGTGGCATTTGCCAATGGAAAGGTACGTGTTTGAAAATTGAATTTTCGAAGATGTTTTTGAGTTTAGGGTTGTATCAAGTTGCAGGAAGTCCACTGGGGACCATGTCCATTGACACAACACCAGAGGTCTGTGATTCAGATGGTAACAGAGATGCCTGAATTCAAAAAGAGCATGAAGGTACATGTCTGAGATGTACCGAAGGAAAATATTACAAGGGGGCCTTTCCCCCTCATGTAGTAGGTCTACAGGTTTGAAACAACCCATGGAGTTTGAGATTCATGAACAGGAATCTCATGTATACAGGTGGAAGAAAGCCCTCTATGGCTTGAAGCAAGACACCTTGAGCATAGTATGAGAGGATCAATGACTGTTTGATGAAGTTGAGATTCACTAGGAGTGAAATCTATCCAAACCATCCAAAGTTTGTGGATATCAGACCTCTCATACTGACACCTATGTCTATAGGTGCAAACCCTCTCATTTGTAGGAGACAGAGGGAGTTGGATTCCGTATGTGGAATGATAAACTACAAGTCTGTGACTACCTCAAAGATATTAGCTTTCAGAAGCTATATGGTAGTGATGTCAGACCAGATTTGGAATCATAAACTCAATCACGTTGATGTTCATGGTGAACTTCCGTCCGGACATATGTTTTGCAGTTAGCATGGTGAGCTCATATTTGGTTGAGCCTCACTGGATTCGTGCCAAGAATCCTCTGAGATATCTTTGGGGCACAATCTCTCATGGATTGAGATACACTGCCATAAATATGAAAACTGCATGATCGTTCGAATGCTCACTGGGCAAGCATTGTGGAGAATCACAAGAGCACTTCTCAGTGCTGGTTCTCTTTGGATTCTGCTTCGATATCATGGATGAGCAGGAAGCAAAAATCGGTTGTTATAAGTACCGTCGGGACCAGATAAATAACTACGAGTATGACCTCGTATGAAGTTGCCTGGCTGTGGAAACTCTTCAGTGAGTACACATGATGAATACCACTGTGATTCTCTATGACAACCAGAGGTGGGATTCGATTATTGAGGAATCCCGTATTCAATGATTGCTCCAACAGATAGACATCAAATACTGCCTTATCTGGGATATGGTAAGTCGATGAGCAAGGAGGCTCCATCGCACTGAGATGATGTACAGGTCAGAGCCCCGGGGAAAGATCAAATTTGTGATTTTCCCGAACGACTTGGAGTCATCGAGAGATCTTTGTAAAAGCATCCTGCATGTTGCATACATTGAGCTCTGGGAGCTCTCGGGGGCTTGCAGTTCTTACTGGAGCAACATACGACCACAGGGTGACTCACCCTCCCCTGGTGGTGCGCACTAGAACAAGATGATTCGATCTCTTGTGGAACAGGATGATTTACTCTTCTGTGTAGCAGGATGATTAGTTCTCTTGTGGGGCCTGGATTAATGTGTTCTCCATGGCGATTGTAGCAGGATTGATGTGTTCTCCTGTGAGGCTTGGATTGATGTGTTCTCCATGGTGATTGTAGCAGGATTGATGTGTTCTCCTGTGAGGACAGGATTGATTAGTTCTCCTGTTGAGGCATCCTACCCATGCAATCTGGGACTCATGGTAAGTACCTCTCATCTTATCAATGAGCAGGGAAATGAAGTTAGGGACCATAGTAGTACCGATGGACGCATCGTTGTATCTACTGTTCTCCCTATGTTAGGATGACCTCCATTGATCTGGGATCAATGATACTAGTCTGGGACCAGTGTTAGGAGTTGTACCATACTATGACGCTGACTTCGGGTCGGTTGAGAC
The DNA here is from genome assembly GCA_000404065.3 of Pinus taeda. NCBI lineage: Eukaryota > Viridiplantae > Streptophyta > Pinopsida > Pinales > Pinaceae > Pinus > Pinus taeda. The sequence continues at coordinate 37,575 of APFE030730796.1, forward strand.
TGGTCTGGGACCAGTGGTACATACTCTGAGACTGACTTTGTGTCAGTGCAGGATTGGTTTGGGACCAGTGACAGTGGTACATACTATGACGCTGACTTTGGGTAGGTTGAGACTGGTCTGGGACCAGTGGTACACTCTCTAAGCCTACAATACTGATATGACACTGACTTTGAGTTGGTTGAGACTGGTTTGGGACCAGTGGTACATACTCTGAGACTGACTTCATGTCAGTGCAGTACTATTCTGGGACCAGTGAGAGTGGTATATACTATGACGCTGACTTCGGGTCGGTTGAGACTGGTCTGGGACCAGTGGTACATACTCTGAGACTGACTACGTGTCAGTGCAGTACTGGTCTAGGACTAGTGAGAGTGGTACATACTATGACGCTGACTTCGAGTTGGTTGAGACTGGTCTGGGACCAGTGGTACACTCTCTGAGCCTGCGATACTAGTCTGGGACCAATGGTAGGAGTTGTACCATACTATGACGCTGACTTTGGGTCGGTTGAGACTGGTCTGGGACCAGTGGTACATACTCTGAGACTGACTTCGTGTTAGTGCAGTACTGGTTTGGGACCAACGAGAGTGGTACATACTATGACGCTGACTTTGGGTTGGTTGAGATTGGTCTGGGACCAGTGGTACATCCTCTGAGACTGAATTTGTGTCAGTGTAGTACTGGTTTGGGACCAGTGAGAGTGGTACATACTATGATGCTAACTTCGGGTTGGTTGAGATTGGTCTGGGACCAGTGGTACACTCTCTGAGAATGCGATACTGGTCTAGGACTAGTTGTTGGAGTGGTATTTACTATGAAGCTGACTTCGGGTTGGTTGAGACTAGTCTAGGATTAGTGGTACGCACTCTAAGACTAACTTCAGGTTAGTAGAGAATGGTATGAGACATTCTCGATCAATTCTTCTTCTGCATAGTTCAGCAGAGCTAAGTTGAGCAGAGTAAAGCCAACAGAGCTGAGCAGAGCCAGTAGAGCTGAGCAGAGCTAGCAGAGCTGAGTAGAGCAGAGCAGAGCCAACAGAGCTGAGCAGAGTTGAGCAAAGCAGACTAGAGCCAACAAAGCTGAGTAGAGCAGAGCAGAGCCAGCAAAGCTAAGTAGAGCCAGCATAGCTGAGTAAAGCAGAGCAGAGCCAGTAGAGCTGAGCAGAGCAAAGCAGAGCCAGTAGAGCTGAGCAGAGTAGAGCTAAGCAAGCAGAGCTGGGCAGAGCAATACAGGGCACTAATGGCAGAGATAGTACAATCGGACTTATGGATCAACGGATGGAGTTCTCCCTAGTTGAGAGGGAGTGTTAAATTGGAAACTAGGGCCAAACTCCATGTGGGTCAGCTTATTTATGGCAGATGTTATTTTTATTGGATCCCTCTCGTCGAGAGATGTAGGATTGATCTAAATATCATCCGATTCCGATAAGTATTTATGGAGATATGAATTTATTTTGATTATGTAATTATTATCAAGCCGACCAGGTCTTATGTAGGCTCTAAAAGCCCAAACGTCATGTCTATTCAACCTATACGTTTTTGGTATAAATATATGAGGATTTGATGTCATTTGAACACACATTCTTAAGTGATCTCCTCCTCTCCACGTCTTGTGTTTTTGGAGAAGGAGTGATACACCAAGAGTGATACGTTGGCCTTATGGAAATGCCCTAGCCGCAGTACAACGTAGTCATGGTAAAATGCTGGTCATGGTAAAATGTTGTTATATGCTATCAAGGGTGCCACAGTCATCAAACCACAGTCAATAGAGGATGTAATGTTCTCAGATCTATAAAGTCATTTATATGCAGGGCATAAAGATTAATACACAGGTCATGACACATACAATAGATACGTTGTTCATTACACTGGTCAATAATACATTGATATGATTTTCATATATACGCTAATACGCTGTTCATTACACGCTAACATGCTGTTCATTACGCTAGAAAATGGAAACATATATATGCTAGGAACAAAACTCGGGTTTCATCTCTGGAATCCACGTACATGTATACATGGAATGTTGTTAGCTGCAGCCAATATATGAAGCCCGCAATTGGATTATATATGGAAAGTAGGTAATATATGAAGCCCGCAGTTTGGAACACAGGTAATATATGAAGCCCGCAGTTTGGATAATATATGGAACGCAGGTCATATATGAAGCCCACTGTTTATATATGGAACACAGGTTATATATGGAGATCACAGTCATATATGGAACCTGCAAGCCAGCAATGGTTAGGATTTGAAGCAGTAGGACTACGTTCTCTGCATAGCTATTATAACATAGAAGATCACTATATACATCTCGGCATTCTCCCAGTCATCTGTAGGGATATGACTTGTACTTGGTGATCAATTAGTATATAAGGAATGATCTTCGTATGTTCTTATGATTTCGATGGCTCTAATATGAATATGCATCATGATGATCTCAGCGGAAGGAGTGATGAAGTAAAGATGCAGCATGGTAAACAACAGTGATAGAATGGCATACCTGTAGCAGCCCTATCACAATGTACAATAGTGATAGAATGACATCTGCTAGAACAACAACATGATGATGCACATGAGTATGGGCAGCATGATGATGGATAAGATCATGGACATGGGCATCATGATTAGTGCAGCATGGCGCAGTATGCAGTGGTACATCAAGAGAACTAGATGCAGCACGATGATAGGTGAAGGAGTCACCTTGGAGAATCAGTTCAAGCAGAATTTCTTCAACTGATCTCATAGTTATTCAAAATGATCTATGCTAGATCTAGATAAGTCACAGTGTTGACTTCTGTTTTAAATGTACTCTCTCTCTCTCTCTCTCTCTTTCTCTGCTGAACTTTGAAGAACATAAAAGAAGAATTGGTCAAGCGTTTCCCCACATTGTGGGGTTTGTCCCTGGCTAGTGCCACATCTTGTGTCCTCTTGTCTTGGCTTGTCTTTTGCGTTTTATATTTATGTTCTATCTGTAGTTTACTTTAATGCTGATGTGATTGCTAACTATGAAAATCTAAATAAATTGCTCTAGCATAGAACATACCTAAAATTAACATTTCCTCTTTCATTTGGACAATCTTTAACATCAAGGAAAACCATTTTCAACAGCTTTGGACTTTAATATAGTGAATCTTCGTAAATAGTACAAAGGAAAGAAGGGGACTTCATTCTTGATTGGAAACTTTCAAATCTATATTTTAATAACACTACATCATTTTTTCCATCCCAACATGGATTGGTCATGGAAGGGGTTAAACCACAACATTCCCATTGAATGTATAAGGGAAGATACACACTATAAGAGAGGGATTGGTGATTTCTTTTGAAAGGAACTACTAAATAAATATTTTGAAATGATTATCATGGTTTTTATATGAGATTCGTCTAAAGTGAGAGGGGTCATTAACTAAATGCAAAAAGCAAAACCCATAATTGCAATTTGGTATTTTTAGAGTGTCATATTGTATCAAAGTAGGTCACCAATACTCCATTATGATAAAAAACTAGGGTGAATGAGATATGATTAACGAAAGGCCACTCAAAGAAGTTAATGGAAGGTTAGATACATTTATGTAGTATGTCACCAGTTACGTTAATAAAATTGTCAATTTTGAGCAACAACATGCAAACACACTTGCACTGTATATAAGTAGAGAATTGAGCTCAAAAACTTTCTTCTTTTGGACCAACCTCTCTCATCTATTGGATGCAATGTATCAGATTCCTAAACTTATCCTTTAAGAAAATCTCCTTCCCACACATATTTAGAGAGCAAAATCAGGTGGTTGATCTCCTCTCTAAATGTGGGAGAAAGGTTTTGTCGAGGGTGATTTATTTCTCCACTTTCGCCAACAGGATAATCTACAGCTCGGGGTATTTCAAAATCCGAACCTTGAAAGATTGAGAATGGGATATTTTTCTATTGTAGAACGCTTTTAATCCTTTGGGATAATCATCGTATAAGAGACAAGAAAAATATGTTTCTTTTTTGACACATGTATTATGTAAGAGGTTATATCTTATAGTCACTCAACATTACAATTACTATCAGGTCAGTGTAGCTCTGTCGTAGAGTTATCTAGACAAATCTTGTTCTATGAACAAAACAAGATCTCCCAAGGCTTGGAAACCTATTCTACCATTAAACAAACATATAAATGCAAACATTCCCTAGCTTACGAGTGAATCACATATACAAGAGGATGCAAAGATTCATACCATTTCACGAAATGCTTGTTGGTGACCCTCGCTGTTGTCCTTTGTAGCTTCCAGACTTTCCCCCTTGATTCTCTAAGAAGACACCTACAAAGACATAACTAAACAAGAGATCAAAGCATAGCATATATCAAATATTTCAGCATAAACCATGTAAGAGATCAAGTAACCTTACGATACACATTATAACAAATGCGTAAGGGAAAGAAATAAATCCCTGTGTTAATGATAAAAAGTAGAAGATTTAAAAGTGCCTTGATGTTGGAGTCTCCTTGCAATGATCCTCAACCCAAGCCTTTGAAATGGAAATAACTCCAATAATTTGAGCAACATTTAGGTAAGTTCAAAGGTATTAAACAACAACCCAACTCTCTTTGCAAGCATTGTACTTATAGGAAGGAGTGGAAGTTGAGAGATCAATGAAGGGAGGAGAGAGATCCACAATGAGTGGGATGGATCCAATATAGGAGGAAGGAGGCCGAGGATATGGGGAGCTCGAGGTCAATCTCAACCAATTTGGATTAGATACTCACTACGAGGCTTCTAGAAGAGGAAGCTTCAATTATTTTTTATTTTTACTCACGTAAGAATATCATAATGATTGTAGCAAAGGAAAATCGTGATGACATTGTGGGTCATTAGTCATTCAAGGTGCGATCGTTATAGGTTGTGAACTGAGGACCCATGATGATCTCCAAAATTAAGGTTTTTTTAAGTATTTAACCTAAGATTCTTGTACTTTATGATAGGTACTTCTTCCATCTTTCAAGGGGATTTATGACCATAGTTTATCGGATCACGAAAGACCTAGATTTGACATCATTTGCATGAGTGAGACAAATTAATATGTAAAATGTAGTAACTTAATTTTTGCGTTTTTTTTTTTTGTAATTTCAAAAATAAAATACATAGAAAGATAATGTTAGATACACCAAGGTTAAAAGGTCACAAGCGATTTCTACAAACATTAGTGTTGCACTCATGAGAGATTAAGAAATATAGTATTGTAACTACCTTTTGTTTTTGAATAAAAGATAATCATTTTTTTTCTTGGTTGAAAAAATATAAGTAGAGAAATGAGAATGATATTTTAATTATATATTATAAAATTGTAATTGTAGATAATGACATTATATGTTAAATATATAAATTATATATTAGAATGAAAACTTAATACGAATATTAAATTGAAATAATATTTTAAATAGTTTGTGTATTTTTTTATTTTCATTTATATATGATGATGATGGTGGTTAACGTCGCTAAATCAAACATTGGTCCCGAGAAAATTAATATTTCATATTTATATATAAAAATAAATATATTATATTATATATTTTTTATAAATATTATTTTTAAATTAAATAAAATTTGATTTAAAAAAATTAAATATAAATAAAAAAATTATAAATTATTTTATTTTATAAAAACAATTTAAATTTAAATATTATATTTATATTTAATATTACAAAAATTATATTAAAAAAAATCATATTATATAAATTGGTAAATAGGTCTCCGTACGAACCAATATGATTTTTAAAAATAAATTTTTATTTTATTTATTTTTATATTATTTTGTTACATATAAAATTGATATAAAAGGAATTATATTTTTTTATTTATTTAAAAAATATAATTGGTTTATTTAAATATAATTTTAAATATAGATTATTTTTATTATTAAAAAGTTTATCAAATTTAAAAATAAAATTAATCATTTTAATAAAATTGGTTTTTTCTTTTCCTTTTGTTTTGCCTTATCAATCATGGAAGAGTATGTTTTTTCTTTTCTTTTGTTTTTTTATGGGCTAATTGAATCAATCATGCAAAGAGTATTTTTTACAATATAATTTATTGTTTAATGTTTTTTTTTGCCCTTGGAAAAAGTCGTAATTTCTATTAGTATGAGAAATTACATTCTGTAGATGCCATAACATATTCATATTGAGGCTGGTTGCTTCCCCGAAACTGTTTGTCGTAACAGCAACAACAAAATTTTTTACTGCATTCTCCACACAGGGAGATCATGAAGGTCTCAAGACCACTGTAACCGACAAAAACAACAACAAAACCAAAAACTCTGAATTCTGCACACAGGGAGATCATGAAGGTCTAAAAAATATAATCACTGAAACAATCCTTGCTGAAAGTCTGTCAAAATAGTCTCTTGAAGAGAGTTTTGTAAGCCCATATGTACTGAAGTATAAACAACATATGAAAAACTGGAAGAAAAACCAAAAATATAACCAGATATATAAAAAACAATGTTTATGTCTCTTGGTGCAGGTGTAGAGCTATGAAAGGTTTGTGATAAAATTGGTGGAAAGTTCCATCAATTTCTTCCTGTATCAACTAGTCGTCTTCCTGCCTGCGCGTTGCCTCCTTTGATAGGAAGTCTGCCCTTGTGTTGCGCTCCCTGTAAATGTGATGACAGACAAAGTTATCAAAGGATGCTATGAGTCTGTGAGCCTCATCCAAAATTTGTCTCAATGAGAAAGCAGAGCAATGAGATGTTTTGTTTAGCCAGTTGCAAATAAGTTTGGAGTCCTCGAACAGTTGGAGATGAGTGCAATGTTTTTCAAGTGTAAAGTGGAGGAGATGTTTGGTAGTGTCTAGCTCAGCATAGTTGTGCCTCTTCCCAGGTTCATTTAGATTTTGTAACAGTGGGATTCCCTCAGATAGAGAATGTCCCCCCCCCCCACCCACACCACAACCCTATTCTTGGGTTGATCCATCAAAGTAGACCCAAGGAATTGATTTATCTATGAGTTCTGGTTGAATGTTCCTAGGGGTAGGCTAAGAGGTATCTTCAGGCAGAGAATCAAAGTTTGCAATGATTCTAGTTCTGATGGAGAGCCAATGGGGATCCTTGTTGTCAAATATGGCCTAGTTCCTCTCCGTCCAAAAATCCCAGCACATCAGAAGGGGCAGATTCCTGTCTTTTCCCCTGTGCCTGCCTAACCAACTAAGCCAGGCCTCACTTATAGTCCTTCCTTGCCACCCCCGAAGGGAGGGGAAAAGTGCCAGGATGTTGTTCCATTACTCAGAGATGACATGGCAGTCCAGGAACATGTGCTCAGTGCTTTCCTCATTGCTTCTACATAGGTGACACCAAAAGGGGCCATGGAAGGATCGTTTCATTAAGTTTAGATTGGTAGGGATTTTGTTGAAGAGTATGGTCCACATGAGCAATCACATTCTGGGGGTTGCTTTAAGTTTCCAAAGGGCTTTCCACCAGGGCTCTATATGCTCAGGTTTTATGACTTCCATGAGCTTTAGGTACCCATCCTTGGGCGAGTATCTTCCATTTTTTGCATGTGCCCACACAATTTCATCCTCTCCTTCTACTATCCAGATATAAGCTTGAGTTTGAACCTTAGTAAATCCCTCCCAAACCTGGTGCCATTGGGCCAGAAGGTGGAGGTCTAGAGCCGACTTCCAGGCCTGCTGAAACAATGTTGTATTTGTAGGGTCAACAATGTGGTAGAGATGAGTGTAGCCTTGCTCCGCTAGAAGACTAGTCACCTCTGCTGGGACCCTGTGAGCATTCCCGCATCCAATCCAGGGGTTGACACCTATTCGAACTACATTCCCCTCATGGATACCCCAAGTTAAACCTTCACGAATGAGGGGAAGGGAGTTTAGCACCACCTTCCAAATAATGGAGAGATTGTTGTTGTTTTGATGGTCCCTCCATATCCAATCCATAGTATTTGAAAGGGAGATATACTTAGCATAGGCTACCTTTGTCCAGAGACTTTGTGTTGTGATTAGCTGCCAACCCAATTTTGCTGCCAATATTTTGGCGAAGATGTCCAGTTTTTTGATGCCCCAGCGCCCCCATCTCTTTGACCTAGCAATAGTATCCCACTTAACCCAAGCAAAGAGATTTCCCTATTTGTTGCCTTTCCATAGAAACTTGCTACAAATACTTTGAAGCCTGGCAAGAATCCCCCTAGGGATCCAGGCCAAAGTCATCCAGTATACTGGTGTCACTTCCAGAATGGATTTAATGAGGATAAGCCTGTGAGCTCAAGAAAGATATCTGTTGTACCAAATGTTCAATCTTTTTTCCACCTTAGAGATGAGCCAAGTCCAATCTGCAATTTTGTAGCCCAAAGGCTTCAACCAGAAACCCAAGTATTTCAGCCCCTCCTCTAGAGGGTGTAAGGTAAAAGGGAACCGGCGAAGTGCAAATTGTACTTCGAGCTGGGAGCATCCTGTTGCAGTCAGAGTGGACTTGTGAACATTGATAACCATGCATGTTGCCTTCTGAAAGAGATCAAAGACATTATGTAGAACTGTGGTTTCACCAATACTGCCATTTAGAAAGATGAGATCATCGTCCACAAATAGTAAGTGGGTTAGGAAGTAGTTTTCCATTATCTTTATACCCACTATTCTGCCCCTTCTATGCTCAACCCCTGTAGATCTACTTAGACCTTCCATGATGAGAAGGAATAGCAGGGGTGAGAGAGGGCATCCCTGCCTTAGACCCCTTTCAGCCGAGAAAAAAGGAGTAGGAGCACCGTTGAGAAGAACACTGTATGAGACATCAGTAATACAGCTCATGATCCATTTGATATAAAAATAAGGGAAACTTAGGTGTGTAAGTAGCAAGTGGATATAGATCCAATTTTCTCTATCAAAAGCCTTAGATAGATCCACTTTTAGGATCATCCCTTTCGGGTTCCTAATTTACACAGAGTGGAGAAGTTCTTGAGCCTTTCTCACAGCTTCATGAATTTGGCGGTGCTGAAGGAAAGCAAATTGCTCAGGGGAAATATGAGCCGAGAGGATGGGCTTGAGCCTGTTTGCTATGATTTTAGACATTACCTTGTAAAGGCAATTGCACAGCGAGATGGGCCGAAAATCATTAAAAGAGGTGGGCTTGTTCGATTTGGGAATGTATTGTCTAATGTTATATATTTAGGAATGAAAAATAAAAAAAAAAAAAATATAATATAATAATTGTTTTTCTATTATTATCTAATTTTATATATGATGAAAACAAAAAATATTTAAAAGTAAATAATTATTTTATTTTTTTTAATTGGCTATTTGAGTCCATTATATGAGTCCATTATCCAAGATTTGCACCTGCAATTTGAAAATGTATTTAGCCCAGAACTTGCCTCACTGCTGCGTCTGGACATTTTTTTTAATTGGCTATGTTGATTCCATTATATGAGATGGTATATCGAGACTGGAACTCTAGATTTGATTGTCACTGCTTAGATTGTAGTAGACACAGTCATCACTGAAATTCTCTTCAACGAGATTATATGTTGAGACTGAGACAATATCTTTAGGATCACTGTGATCTCTATTAAGTCGAGAATATGATTAGCCCAAACTTCATGATAAAACTGCATCCTCATACGAGATCTTCTCTGCTTCATCTATCCAAGATTTTCACCTACAATTTGAGAATGTATTTAGCCCAGAACTTGCCTCACTATCATCACTCAAACATACTTCATTAATCTGGTTATGCCGAGACAGTAATATATATGAAATAGATATAACATTCAACATGACCTTCATTGATTCGAGAGAGTAGATCCATCACTACTCCCTTTGAGTATACCAAGACTGGAACTCTAGATTTGATTGTCACTGCTTAGATTGTAGTAGACATAGCCATCACTGAAATTCTCTTCAACGAGATTATATGTCGATACTGAGATAGTATCTTTAGGATCACTGTGATCTCTATTAAGCCAAGAATATGATTAGCCCAGACTTCATGCTAAAACTACATCCTCATATGAGATCTTCTCTGCTTCATCTATTCAAGATTTGCACCTGTAATTTGAGAATGTATTTAGCCTAGAACTTGCCTCACTATTGAGATGGTATATCTCATTTTTCAGGGATGCCGAGAATCATTGTCATCACTCAAACATACTTCATTAATCTGGTTATGTCGAGACATTAATATATATGAAACAGATATAACATTCAACATGACCTTCATTGATTCGAGAGAGTAGATCCATCACTACTCCCTTTGAGTATACCGAGACTGCAACTCTAGATTTGATTGTCACTGCTTAGATTGCAGTAGGCACAACCATCACTGAAATTCTCTTCAACGAGATTATATGTCGAGACTGAGATAGTATATTTAGGATCATTGTGATCTCTATTAAGCCGAGAATATGATTAGCCTAGACTTCATGCTAAAACTGCATCCTCATCCGAGATCTTCTCTGCTTCATCTATCCGAGATTTGCACCTGCAATTTGAGAATGTATTTAGCCCAGAACTTGCCTCAATGCTGAGTTAAACACGTACTTTATATATTCTTTGCATATATTCTTCGGTGAAAGAGTTCTGAGGCTCGGTGAAAGAGTTAAACACGTACTCTATATATACTTCGGTGAACGAGTTCTGAGGCTCAGTGAAAGAGTTAAACACATACTTTATATATTCTTCGCATATATTCTTTGGTGAAAGAGTTTTGAGGCTCGTTGAAAGATTTGAAAACGTACTCTATATATTCTTCGCATATATTCTTCGGTGAAAGAGTTCTAAGGCTCGATGAAAGAGTTAAACAAGTACTCTATATATATTTCGGTGAAAGAGTTCTAAGGCTTAGTGAAAGAGTTTTGAGGCTCGGTGAAAGAGTTAAATACGTACTCTATATATACTTCGGTGAAATAGTTCTAAGGCTCGGTGAAAGAGTTAAACACATACTTTATATATTCTTCAGTAAAAGAGTTCTGAGGCTCGGTGAAAGAGTTAAAAATGTACTCTATATATTCTTCACATATATTCTTCGGTCTGTAAACTGCAGTGGGCACCAACGATCTGCAGCCGGGTTATTGATATCAGGTGCACACATTCCTTATATTTTTCTTGTTCTAATACATATTTCTCATATAATTTCAAGTATGAATATTTCACCACAATTACCAAAGATTACCAAGGGCAGACCTAGCACAGTTACTCTACAAGGCCTTTATGAGTATATAGAGTCTTTAGAGAAACGTAGAGAAGAAAGAGAAGCCAAGCTACAAAAAGAGTTAGAAGCCATGCTGGAAAATAAATTTGCATCTCTTGAAGACACGATCCAAAAACAAATAGAAAATAAAATAGAACTAAAGGAGAATAAAATGGAGGCCATGGAGACTAGATTGCAGGTTATAGAAAAACAAACCCAAGATACTAACCAACCATCCCAACAAGGAGATGCTAATACTTTAGAGAGTCTTAAAATAAAAGACATGATTAAAGAACTAGAAGAAAAAGTTAATAGCTGCCTCACCCTAAATAATGTGGTAGATAAGTTAGATATCAAACCAATTAAAGATGAAATGAAAAAATTAATAAATTAGACCACGAACGTAACAAAAGGGCCTTGAACCTTATAATATTCGGTTTAAAAGAGGAATTAGATGAGAATACTTTAGCCTTAGCCCAGACAAAATTACATAATGGATTACAAATTGAAACAGTGTGTCTCACAAAAGCAACAATGTTGGGGAAATTAACCGAGAATAAAGAAAGACTAATCCGCATAAAGGTGAGCTCCATTGATCATAAGTACGTCATACTTAGTAAAACTTCAAGTCTAAAAGGAACGGGAATATTCATAAGTGAAGATCTCATTCCAGAAGATCAAGCAGAATTAAGAAAGGAGGTTCAAAAGGTAAAAGAAGCTAGAAAGGAAGAAAAGTGGGCAATAATCAGAAATAGAAAAGCCTTTATTCGAGATAGAAACCAAAAAGATAGTAATCAATAGCAATTAAACATGTTCTGAATCCTTTCTTGGAACTGTCAAGGCTTCCCATGGAACAAAGGCCCCAAGCTAAGTTGGATTTCAAATGATGTTGATATTGTTTTGCTTGTTGAAACTTGGGAGCACGAAGAATCTAAGGTCCCTACCATAGATGTCTTTATGCTATGGTCTACCTGGAACAAGCGATCCTCCTGTAGTGGCATTGGGGGAATAGCTTCTTACATTAAGAAGAACATCTCCCCCCATGCTAGGATTTATAAAAACGACCCTCACAACCAATATAGTTGAATAGAGATCAGTGACATTAATAATAAAAAGTCGTACATAGCAATATGCTATTTCCCCTAATCAATTCTACCTTCTATAGGAAGAAGAATCTAGACAAAACTAACCCTTACAATGGTTTAGAGAATGATATTTCGAGCCTAAGGAATGACGGCAATATCCTTTTAATATGTGACTTTAATGCTCGAACTTCAAACAACCAAGCTATTATTCTAAGCAATCATTCCAACCCTAATCCTCTTTGGTTAGATGAAGACCCTACTTTGACTAGTAGGTACAAAAGGAGCTCTGAAGACCTCGGGGAAAATTTGTTTGGGTCAGAGCTAGTCAAGCTCTGTAGTGCTCAGGATCTCATAATTTGCAATGGTCTAAAGAAGTGGCCCAATTCCAGCAAGATGACATGCATCCATGGACTTGGTAGTAGCGTAGTAGACTACGTTATTTCCGATCTCCCATTATACAACGAAATAATAAATTTTGACATCTTAAACAACCACGAACCTGACTCTGATCATAGGCCTTTACTTATAACCCTCAATTTTGTCATGCATAGAGTTCCCACATAAAAGAATACTTACAGCCAAAAGAACTTAATATTTGATAGAAATAAAAGTGATCTCTTTCTAAATGAATTAAAAACTAATATGCTTCCTTTATCTAGTATAGACAACATAGAATATCTCTATCATAATTTTACTACAACCCTCTCATATTCCATTAAAAAGTTCTCAATTGAAGTTTCAAATAATAAAATAAATAACAAAACCAATCCATGGTATGACAAAGATTGTAAAAGTGCGAGGAGAGAAATTAAGGAAGCTGTTGATGAATCTATTAAAATGGACAAGATAAAGATATGCAAAGCCCTAACTAAAAGGAAAAAGAGGCAGTACATTCGTCAAAGGCATGAGAATCTCTTACAACTCTCTAAGGTAGCTCCTAAGAAATTTTGGAGGCAGATTCTAACTAGGAAGACTAAAGATAATAATAAAATTGCTCTTGACGATTGGAATTCCTATCTTAAAAAGCTTTATGAATCTCCAAATGTCATGGATAATTTGGAAACCCTGCTCACAACGAAAGAAGTTTTCTCTTTAGAAGACATTAAGTTTGGGGTTAATCTCTCACTAATGGGAAAGCTAAGGACATTGAAGGTTACCAGGCGGAAATCTTAAAAATTGGAGGTCCTGTCCTCATCCCCCACATCCACAAGCTTTTCAATCAAGCAGTCAAGCAAGGGTTCCCTAAACCTTAGAATGAGAGCCTCATTATCCCTATTTTTAAAAGTGGGGATAAAAATAACCCCTCTAATTATCGGACAATTATGATTAGCCCTCTCTTAGCCAAGTTATATGGTAGTATTTTGGAAAATAAGTTAAGCATATGGCTTGAAAGTGAAGGTAAGCAGCCTAAAGGCCAAGCAAGTTTCAGAAGGCATCACTCAACAACAAACCACCTCGTTACACTTAGGATCATTGCGGAGGAATGTCGTAATGATAAATCCAATTTATTTTTTTGCTTTGTGGACTTTAGAAAGGCTTTCGATACGGTTCCTAGATACAACCTTTGGAATAGATTAGAAGAGCTAAAGGTTCCTCTCGAGTTGAGAGCTGTCACTATAAGGTTATACGAGAATGTAATTGCCAAGCTAAAGAGCAATGAGGGGTGGTCGAAAGATATTAAGTGTAACATCAAAATTAAATAAGGTTGCCCCCTCTCCCCTACCCTATTTGGCATTTACATTGATAAGCTCGAAGGCTATTTAAAGGAAGCAGGATGTGATGGCACGATCTTAGCTGGGATAATCGTCATCCTTCTTCTCTATGTTGATGATATTGTTCTTTTCGCAAGGTGCCCATCTGATCTTGATAAGCAACTCAGGCTTCTTAAGGATTTCTGCTCTACCATGGGTATGACTGTTAACACTGACAAAACAAAAGTTATGATTATCAATTCCAAGAAGGACACTTAAGCTAATTTTATGTATGACAATAATAACTTGGAGGAAGTGTATTCTTACAAGTACCTAGGAATTAATATTCATCACAAGCTCAACTGGAACCATAGCACTGAGAAAAGGATTAATGGGGGGTGGAAAGCTTATTTTGGTCTTGAAAATAATTGTAAAACAAAAAACCTCATAATGTGGGATAAAAAGAAGTTCCTCTTTGAAACTTTAGTCACTCTTGTTATCTTATATGGTTGTGAGGTTTGGGGTTGCAACATCTCCAGAGAATCATGGAGAAAGATTGAGCAAATCCAGAAGCATTTTATAACTTATTACCTAAAAATTAAAAGTAATACACCCTATCCTATTCTCCTTATAGAAGCAGGTCTTTCCCCTTTTGAGATCCTAGCTATGATTAGGTTTCTGCTGTATCAGCACAAACTCAATAACATAGACGATCATAGACTTCCTAAGCTAGCTTTAAATTCCAGCCAAAACCACCTAAGGCTCAATCAAGGGTGGCATAAATATACAAGGGCCTGGTTAAAATTTTCGGAGATCAACGAGAATGATGCATTGCAAAACATAAATAACATTAAAGATATTGTTACTTCTAAGTTCAAAGAAAAAATGTGGTATGAGAAAGATTTAGCGACTAAAAGAAAATTAAGTTATTATAAGAAGGTCATCTACCCCACCTTCGAAGATCAAAAGTATCTCTCTATTTTAACTAGCTCAAAGAAGAAAATTAATATAGCAAATATTAGAACGAATTCTCATGAGCTCCTTAGTGAAACAGGTCGTTGGGCAGTTCCTAAAATGCCATGGATGGAAAGGATCTGTCATATATGTGAGAATAGGAACATTGAGGATGAAAACCACTTCCTCTTAGAGTGCCCCGCTTACAACCACATTAGATCTCAGTTTCACAATCTTTGTAACAATATTGACCTTCCTAGCCTTTTACAATGTCAAAATTATAGTGAGCTCGGGAGGCTTCTCTCCAAGCTTTTTGAGCATAGGAATA
>APFE030730796.1:63857-92939 GCA_000404065.3 Pinus taeda
TATGTTTTGCTGGCCTCAATTAAAATTTATTTGAAAAATAATAAATTATTTATTAATATAATTAGAATTTATCATTCATGTGTTAATTTGATATATATTGAGTGGTTAAGAGGAAAGTACTTATCTTCCATAGTTAATGTTCCAATTCTACTTTGTGACATTTTTGTTTCCTTTATAAACTAATGGTTGACCATTGATATGGTCTTGAGCCTTGAAAACTTTAGTTTATCATGGGTAATATTCTTGAAATGAGGGGAATATCCAATGGGTTTCCTTATAAAGCGCATTGCACTTAAATAATAATGACAATAATAATTACATTGTCATAACTAATTATCATCAAATAAACAATTTTTTATACATTTTAATGTGTGCATCATGTTGTCATATAATAAAGTATTTGATAAAAAAATTCTATTTTTCATAATACGTCAATATCATCATCCAATTTTTTTTTGTCTCTCATATCATCTATCAACAATTAGTCTCATTCAATATACGAGAATTTCAATATATCCCAAGAGGATAATTGATGTAATATGAAATACATGTGTGGTATCGAAGGAGAATAATTAATATTATGTGATCATAATAATAGAATAAGGCAAGAATAATTATTATTATGTGATCATAATAATAAATTTGGTTTTTGTTAGATAATGAATAAGCCCATGAATAGTTGGAAGTATTCAATGTAATAATGAGAAGAAGTTGGCATGAATCTTAACGAATTTTAATTAGAGAATATATATTATTAACTGATGAGTTCTAATACAATCACAAACTCCATGTGAGTTGTAAATATTATTTTTGAATGAGGTATTGTGATTATTCACTGATGAGTTATTAGTGAGATCTAAATCTAGGATTTGTTAAATACATGCCTTATATATTGATATCATTATATGGATATATTGCAAAGGATATGGCTTAAGCCTTTTTTACCATCTTATTTCTCCTAATTTGTTTCTTAACATGGTTGTATAGCTTTCAGTTAATTATTACAAATGATAATTTTGGGTATGATTGGAGCCCAAACCAAATTGAAAACCAACTCTATAGCTTTCATTCAATTGTCACAATGATAATTTTGGGTGTGATTAGAGCCCTAACCAATTTGAAAACGAAGTCCGTGACTTCAAAATATTATTCCCTTGTACCTTAAAGGAGGGAAATACACAAATGACATAAGACTAGAACTATGTTGCACCTTGAGAAGAAGAGTACATTGATCAAGTTAAAATGGCTAGATGACAACCAAAACCACCAAATGAATTAATCAAGTGTTGATAAAGAAGAGGACTCCAAAGATCAACTTGGGTGTTTTTGACATACTTCTCATCTTTTAGTTGATAATGGGGGAATATTGATGATGATGATCAAACTTCAAGTTTTGATTATAACAACAATTATAAAGTTGTTAAGGTTTCATCACATCTTATGGGATGTTGATTAACACTATTTGTGTGTCATCTTCTAAAATAAGTATTTGGATATTTTATTTATCTAGATGGTCATTAGACCTACTATTGTTGCTTAGCATGTGATTCAACTTTCAAGCATTTTTCAGGGAAGAGTTAGACTCAAAGTTGATCTATTTCTCATAATTTTCCCTCATCAAGTATGGGTGTTCACATTAGTGGAAAAATTATAGTTGGAAATCACATATTCAAATAGTGGAATTTTCCACATTCTCAAAGGTTAGTTCAAAAGTTAGTTCAAAAGTTTAGTTCAAAAGTTAGTTCAAATCTTCATCAAAGGTTAGTTCAAAAGTTTTAGGTTGAAGATTGAGATGATATGAATTTATGCAGTAGTTCTTGTTGTGTCACTAGTATAATTATTTAGACTTATGTTTAAGGGTAGACATTGTTAGCTTACGAGTTCCTAGATAATCACAAAGTCCAATATCGCCTCTTTATGATTGTCATACTTATCTCCTAATGAAGCTCTACAATACCATTGATAATTTATCACTAAGATATAAATATAGAGGTGGTTATATCCATGTATTATATATTTATAACATTAGATGGATATATTGAAAGAGTATGACTTACACATTTTCCTTTATCATGTGTCTTGTTATTTGTTTCTTAACATATATACATATAAGTATCATTATACTGTATATGTTGAGTATTGCAATGTACAAACATGGAGCGATTCCTTCCATAAAGAGTAATTGATGGTGTCACTATATTTTAAGGTTTTTTCTTCATATTCTTGTGTGAACTATTTTGTTATTAAAAAATTAATGATTTTTATATTTTATGTACTAAGTTATAGTACAATAGGTATAAGAGCTCTTTATTGGTCAACGTGGGTTTTGATACCACTTGTAGTGTAACTTAGTAGATAAAAGATAAAAACCCTTAACTTTGTAACCAACCTAGATCCATATTAATTCCAAATCTATCAAGTGCCAAAAAGGATCAAATCTCTCAAGGTGCAAATCTCTTATGAGTGAAAAACTTGAGGAAATGCTTGCACCTCGAGAAGATTTGATCCCTCTTGGTGATTGATATATTTAGAGTTAAGATAGACACACACACACACACACACACACACACACACACACACACGCACGCACGCACATATATATATATATATATATATACATTCACCATTAGCTCAAGTGGAACTATAACATTGAGAAAAGGCTTTCAGGAGGTTGGAAAGCTTACTATGAGCTTGAAAACAATTGTAAGACAACTGATCTTTGGGTTTGGAGTAAAAAAAAGGTTCCTCTTTGAGACTCTCGTCACCCTTGTTATTTTATATGGATGTGATGTGTGGGGTTGTAGTCTATCTAGAGAGTCTTGGAGAAAGATTAAAATTATCCAAAAACAATTCATAACCTACAACCTCAAGATTTAAGTTAATACTCCCTACCCTATTCTCTTGATTGAACCTAGCCTTTTCCCCATTGAATGCACGACTATGCTTAGGTATCTGATGTATAAGAAGAAGTTGTACAACATGGAAGTCAAGAGGCTCCCAAAAATTGCTTCTAACTCTAGTCAAAACCACCTTCAACTCAAGCGAGGGTGGCATAAGGATGCCAAGTCCTGGCTCAACCATTGGGAGATAAGGGAAGAGGTCCTCTTGGGGAAGAAGTATAATATTAAGAACATCATTACTTCCAAATTTAAGGATAAGTTGTGGAGTGATAAGTAGTTAGAGGGGAAAATAAATTTAAGATACTATAAGGAGGTAATCAACCCCATACTTTCTAACCCGAATTAACTTTCCATATTAACCAGTGCTAAGAAGCGAATGAATATTGCAAGGATTAGAACTAATTCTCATGAGCTCTGGAGTGAAACTAGGCATTGGTATATTCCCAAGGTTCCTTGGAATGAAATAATATGTGTCCTTTGCGATAGTAAGAGAGTTGAAGATGAAAAGAAATTTATCTTGGATTATCCGGCTCTTACTCACATTTGTTCACATTTCCATAACATTTTCCCCACTACCAACCTCCTTGACTTGTTCATTCAAGAAAACTACAATGACCTTAGAACACTTCTTTCCCTCCATTTTGATCATAAAAATAAAATCTTAAATAATCTCAATTAACCGCTTCTTTCTTAAGGTCCAATAGACCATATTGTTCTTAGTGGATGTTATATCTATATCTATATATATATATATATATATATATATATAATTTCTTTTCTTTTCTTCATGTCTTTAAATAGGCTATATGACATAAGCATATCATTGGAAAAAACCATGGGTTGTCAAGCCTAGAGCCTAAAAAATTTCTAACAATAAATTTTTACTTTAATAATTATAATCAATAATTTAGTTGGGCTCCTACTTCACATGGCAATGAGATTGATTCTGGTCACTACCACCATACCTCTAGAGTCTATGACAGTCCTCCTCTTTGTAGACAAGGTTACTCCGGGGCGATTTGAACCTTAGATCTCATAGGTTACACAATACTTCTTATCACAACAATTTCCAATTGAGCTTCCCCCATGAGACTTTTATTTTAATAATTATTAAATATAATTATTTATTTTATTTTTAATTAATTTTACCGAGTTAAAATGTTTACATAACAAGACATTAGAACATCTCTCCCATACTGAGCTAGGTTTACACAATATGATATTACAACATCTCTTGCACACTAGGCTAGAAATCACCTCTTGACGCAATAACAAAATAGACCACAAAAAAATAAACACAAAAAATAAGAGAAAAATGTTAATGTAGGGTAACACAATTAATTAATTATCATAAAAGGAATCACTACAAAAACCATGTTTGTATAATACAATACTCAATATATCCAATACCATGATACTCACGTGTATATTTACTCTCATGAGTATTTCAAGGGGTCTATTTCAAGTACCACTCATTGTTACATTTAATACCTCCAAGTACCTAATAGGCCTTTATGTCATCCAAAAACTATGAAGTAGGTCATATTTCATCATTATGGTCACATTACATTAATTATTTCAATTGCATGCCTTCTTAGGTGCTTGAAATTACATTAATTATACTCCCTATATATGGCACATGAATATAGATATCCATAATGGTAGTGGTCCTCCTACTAATATAATGTTGATTATTGATGGAAAAATATCTTTGTTTTTTTAATCTTCCCCTTCCTCATTTTAATGCATATGTGTTAGGTATGTGTGCAAAATATGAAGGTGGATGTGTTAGGAATGATATATTTGAAATGCTTTTACAAGTATAAATTCCTTTTACTCTTTCGACTCAGTATTCCATATTGATTGTGAGGATTGTTCTATTGCAACATAAATGTCTAAATATGCCACAATATTTATGTCAGTAGAGGTATCCACAATGGTAATGACCCTCTAACTAACATAATGGTTGACTAACTATGTTATAGTAAGTTTACTTGTTTGAAGTCCCCTTCCATTCACTATATGTCTTATCAATTTGATGTGTATATGAAAATAAACTCGAATATCTGATGTATGACATCTTGGACATATTTTTACGAATATAAAACTCTCATCATTCTATATGTATTATTCGATATTCCATGTTGATTATAACCATCATAAATCCATCTTAAACCTAGATCTATGAAGCAATAAGGAATCAATTTTATTAGGGTGTGAATTTTATATCATTTAATTCCATATCATGTATTAATTCTTTCATATTATATAATTAAAAAAAATACACCTTCAGAAATTTGATTTCTCCTTATGATTGATAGAGCACGATTTAAAATAGATCTATACTAATGTTTTTGAAAACTTATGTTAACCTGTGCATTTTGTTTGATGAGCCCAACATTTTGGGTGAACACTTCACCCATCTTCAGGGACAAGAAGGTTAAATGATGATGGGAAGAGCGCTTGACCAAGATATATTGAGAATGGAGAAAAATAGTCGTTAGAGAAAGTGAGATTAAAAGTAACTTTGCATAAATGATAAATTTGACTAAAACTATAGAAAAAGAAATACAAAATAATTTATCACAAATGAATAAGTAAAAATAAATTCACAAGATTTAGAATTGAATTGAAATTAAATTATTTAATAATTTAATATGATTATTGGAATAATCAATAATTTTATTAGTTATATTAAAATTATTAGAATGAAAGGAGAAAATATATAGAAATAAATAAAAAAGATTAGAAATAGATTAAAATTAAGATATTTAAAATTTTGATTTAGAACTGGTCAAACATAAAAAATGTAAGGTATTTTTTATATTAATAAATACTATTATTTTATTAATTATATCAAAGATATAATTAATTAAGGAGTTGTCTTTAGTGTGACTTTTTGGAGTTTCTGGTGCTGGAATCCGGCTTTGAGGTGAAATCTTGATTTGTGTTATTTAAACTGATTTTTTGATTGTATATATGGATTCAACGCCATGAAAAACCCCTAGGGCACTTCGAGTGTGCATGGGTTAACCATCAAGCTTGTGATTTCAATAAATTCATGCCGGATTTTAGAGAAATTAGACAGCAAAAACCCACTGCAAAAGCTTCCAAAAAATCTCACTATAATATGCTTACTGGATTTATAATTTAAGGTTATATTAATATTTTTTTTTTACAAAATCGGTTGCTATATTATAAATATGAAAAAGAGAGGGAGACTGAGCTCTTGAAATACATGCTGAGGTGCCAAGAAGAGCTAGGGAAGGAGTTACAATTTAAACAAAATTCCTCCTTGATCTTGCCTTTTGGGCTTTTAAAAACCAAAGACCAAAGTAAATCCTAACAAACTGCAGTAATAGATAACAACATTTACAAAGCATATCAATCTATATTAATGTGGCTGATGCGCCGAGCAGTGGACTCTTTAGGTTTTTCGTCGGCACCGACTTGCTTCAAGCTTGACGAAATTGTTGGAGCAACGTTTTTATTTTCCATCATGTATTTCAAAATGTTGATAGATTCTTTCGCATGACTACACATGTTGGAGAGTTGGTTGAATTGTTCATGTAGAGAAGAGATTCTATGGTAGATCAAGTTGATGTTAGCTACGTATTTCTCATTAACAATGCGATGTTGACTGTCGGTTTTATCTTCCAAAGCCTTTAGATGGGCTTGGACCTACTCCAGTTCTGCTTGGAGATTTGAACAATGAAGACAATCCTCGTTTCATGCCATAAGATGAGATAAAGCTATTGAGAGGGGATACAGGAACCAAGGCAGATGCGTTGCGCCTGTGAGTGGACAGAGAAAAGGGAGGCCGAGTCGAAGATCGGCAGAAGAATAAACCAGCAGGAGGAAGGCTCTAGAAGACCTAAGAACATAATGACAAAGGGAAGAGAGGAGAACTAATAATGGGAGGCGCAGAGGATTTAGCAGGGAGGAGGAGTCATGGGAGGGAGACAGCGAATGCAGTATAGGTGTCATGAAGAGAGATAATCCAGCGGGTTTCATGATTGTAAAAAAGGGGGATGGATTTTCTGTAAGAAGGTGGATCTCGAAGCAGATAGAGTCTTGGACATGGATCATGAGAATCTTGAACTAGTTCCAAGTGTCTGGGATTTCTGATTTAAGGACTTGGAAAGGACAGAGGTGGTTCAGTGTCATGGCAGGTATTGATGAGATTCCTCATTATTGCAATGTAGGCTGCCCATTGCTCTATTGCATGCCTTGTTGGCAAGAAGGTCAACATCCTTGTTGAATGTGCGAAAGATGTGGTGGAAGGTCAGAGTGATGAAGGACTGGCTGAAAATTTTGCACCTGCTGATGGACTGTTGAAGAAGGACGTTGGGCGAATCTCTATTTTGGGCCATAAGGCCAATAACAACTGCTGAATCTCCAAAGATGTGAGCTGTGTCTATATCGTATTTGCTGAGCTGAACGAGGCCTTGATATAGGGCTAAAGCCTCATCCCTGTTGTTGGAAATGTGCTCGAGCCCACATTCATATGAGACCATACAATCTCCATTGGCATTGCAAATCACTCCACCTGCTCCAGCAATCCCAGGATTCGATTTCGAGGCACCGTAAAAAAAAGAAAGATAATAAGTGTTGCAGTTTTTAAGCCATGTTGCAAATTCTTCCTCCTTAAGTCGTATTTTCCAACTGTAATACATTTTACTTTGCCTGCTGCTGGTGGTGGTCTCAATCTGATTACTATTGTTTCTGTCCAGTATATATCCAATGAAAATTCGCTCTTCCACATTAAGATCGGTGATGTCTATGCTTCTGCAGTTTTTGACTGAAATAGTTTCCAATGCAAGACTCCTTGCTTTGTTGCATAGATTCCTAGTGATTGAGTCCTTGTCCTTAAACACTTTACGGTTTCTGGCAAGCCAGATGGACCATAAAATAGTGAGAGGTAGGGTGTCCCAGACCCTTTTTACTGTGTTGTGTTTTCTTTGTTTCGAAGGATAATTTTTCCTCCATTGATGAATAGCCTCTCCTACGGAGTCCTGATCACTCCAGGGAATGAGATTGTTATAGGATATACTTCTCCAGCAGGCTTTAGCAAAAGGACAAGCAATAAAAAGATGTTGTATAGATTCTTCGGTAGCTTGACAGTTAGGACAATGTGAAGGACCAATAATACCATTCTTTTGTAGATTTTCAGCGGTAGGTATTTTCCCTTTTAGAAGGGTCCATAGGAAGAATTTAATTTTGGGCAAAGCTTCATATTTCCAGACCATTTTCCAACGGTTCCAAGTGGACATGGGGTGATGGTTGTTGCAAATGTACTGGTGAGCAAATTGGACAGTATAATTTGAGCCTGACAGGTCCCAGCGAAAGCCATGAGGTTCATTCTTTTTAATTGGAGCTATACCGTGCAGATGGGATTGAAGAGCTTGTAGATTGGCCATGATATTAACAGGAATGGCTAGGAATGTCCATCCTAACCATAAATTGGAGTGGTTGTCCCACAGAGAGATCTGGTCTAGGTGGTGAATTCCTATACTATTAAAATAGGTGAGAATGGGAATGACTCCAGAATGGTTGTTTAATGGCTTCCTGCCCATTATTTTATCTGATCCAATATTGATATCAACACCTCCTTTGGGAACTTTCGAGATATTCTGGATCATGAGAGGGATTTCTTTTTTACATAGACGCCAAATTTTGGAAGAGTCTCTAATAGGGATATCTTGATCAAGGAGCCGTTGCCTTGGGAAATTTAGGTATTTGACCTCCAACACTCATTTCCACCAAGCAAAGAGACTAGTGATAAGCCTCTAGACAATCTTGCCTCTAAAGGAAAGATTAAGAAATTTGGGGGATCTTATCCCAAGACCACCTCTATCTTGAGATTGAATGACCTGCTTCTAGCTAACTAGAATGAATTTCTTTTTGTCATTTTTCCCTCCTTGCCAGAGGAATTGGCAGAGGATGACTTCCATTTTGTAATGGAAAGAGGTTGGAGCTTGAAGAAGAGAAAATTGATATAGAGATAGGGAGGAAATACCTGATTTGAGAAGGATGAAGCGGCCAGCTGGGTTGAGCCAGATGGAACCCCAACGCTGCACCTTTCTCTTCATCTTGTCAATAATTGTGTCCCAAACTTTAGCCTTCAAGGGACCTACACTTATTGGCAGGCCCAGGTAAGTGAAATGTGACCATTCATATTTGCAAGAGACCCCAAGGATAGTGGCTATGTTGTGCAGAACCTGTGTTGAAGTGTTCCATCCATAAATACAAATTTTCCGCTGATTGACTTGACCACCCGAATACCTCATGTATTTGTTCAGCAGAAACTTAAATCGTCAGGCTATTATCGTGGAAGCTCCTCCAAGTAAAAGGGTGTCATCGATGAATTGAGAGTGGTTAATGTTCTTTACACCATTCCCAAATTTTATTCCAGTGATGAGACCAACTCTCTGCTTGAAGTCTGGCGCTTTGCTGAAGGATTCAACCATCAGAATGATGAGGTAAGGTGAAAGAGGGAAACCTTGCCTAAGACTCCGTGATGATTGAAAAGTAGTTCCAGGTCATCCACTGACAAAAGGAGAGATCCAGGGCTCGGAGATGCAAGCTTTGATGAGATTTAAAAAGGCTGCATCAAATCCCATCTTTTTTAAAACAGCTAAAAGGTAGGTGTGCCTTACTCTATCAAAGGCATTGGCTAAATCAAGTTTAAGGACAAATCCTTTCTCATTCCTAGTTTGGCTTGAATGAACAGCTTCTTGGATGAGGAGGATAGAATCTGTAATTTGTCTATTGGCCAAAAAACCCCCTTGGTTTTAAGAAATGAGAGAAGGGAGAAAGGATTGGAGGCGAGAAGCAAGAATTTTTGTTAGAATCTTGTAGGACGAGTTGCAAAGGGAGATGGGACGGAATCGACTAAAAGAAGAAGGTCGATTTTCTTTGGGAATGAGGGCTAAATGTGTGGCATTGGTGTGACCACCGATTTTGGCTTTTCGCTGGACCCATTTGAGCATTTTAATTAGATCTCTTTTTATAATTCCCCAAAAGGCGCGATAAAAGCAAATGGGGAAGCCATCGGGTCTTGGTGCTTTGTCCGGCTGGAGAGCCCAAATGGTTCTTCTAACCTCCTCCTCATCAATTTCCTTGTTCAAGGTATCATTCATTTCCTTGCTGATGCTTTTGGGAAGGAATTGTAGCAGGTCATTGTAATCCTCTTCATCTATTGTTGCAGTTAGAAGGTCTCGATAGTGGTTGGTAGCAGCCTGTCTGATGGCTTCTTGGGCAGTTTGAAGGTTACCTTCAGAGTCCAAGATTGAGCTAATAGTATTGCTTATTCTCCGCACCGTAGTCTGTTTGTGAAAAAATGCAGTATTCTGGTCCCCTCCTTGCAACCAGAGTTGCCTCGATTTAATCCTCCATTTAGATTCCTCCTTTATGTTTACACGGCAAAGCTTAGAATATAGGTCACTTTCTAGCTCTTTGTTCTCTTGGGTGAGGCCCTGCTCTTCTATTTCCTTTTGGACGTTGTTCAATGTATTTTTGATCTCCTTTTTTATAATTTTAGGCTTCTTATAACTGATTTTCACCCATTCTTTTATCGCCTGTTTGGTGTTTCTAAGCTTGGATTCCCAAATGAATTTGGGAGATCCTTAAACATGCCGCCTCCACGATTTCTCCACAATATCTTTAACTGCTGTAATACAATTCCAAAGTGGGTTGTACTTAAACGGGATGGGTCCGAGAGGGCAATGCTTTTCCAGATTAAGAAAAATTTGATAATGGTCGGATGCTAAATAGGGAATAATATTAGCGTACCTAGCAGTGAAGGAAGAAAGAAGCATGACATTGATTAGAATTCTGTCTAGTCTCTCCATTATGTTGCCTATACCTAGCCTGCAGTTGCTCCAAGTGTATCTCTTGTTTTTTGGAATGATATCGACTAGATCGTGATCATGCATAATGTCTTCTAGCTAAGTTCTGAATGGATATGGGGAGAAAATACCTCCTCTTTTCTCATTAGCATGGAGAACAAGATTTAGATCTCCTCCTAATATGATATTGGTATTCTCCTCTGCGTTCATGCTGACTTTGATTTCCTCCCAACAATGCTCCTTATCCCTGAAGTGATTAGGCGCATAAATGTTGTATATTACCATAATTTGCTGATCTTCTTTGTTTTCTAACACTGTTTGGATCCAATGCTGGTTGATAATTTTTGACTTATAATTCCATATTTTTTGATTCCAGATTGTAGCGATTCCTCCGAAAGCTCCCCTGGATTCACTGATGCTTCCATTGTACTGCTTGTTTTGTTCAATGATTTTAGTCATGTCCTATAGGCTTTGCTTTATTTCCTGTAACAAAAAGATCCCTATTTTTTCACAATAAATAAGATCTTTCAGGGCTGCAACTTTGGAGGGGTGCCCTATACCCCTGCAATTCCAAGATAATATTTTCATCATTGGGAGTGTGGAGTGTGGAGAGGTGCTCGCCCCCCTTGATCCTTGTGAGTTTTCTCTTTATCATGATGTCCTAAGATGTAATATTCAATTGGGCTTTGAGTGCCCATTGCTATGTCCTCTTGGGAATTCTCATCTCTATGTTGTTTTGCAGATTTTCTGCCTAGGCCAGGTTTCTTAAGAGAGTCTCTAGAGGCTCCATGATCTTTGGATGAGCTCCTGGTGAGTTTGGAGAGGGGGGGTTTGAGGGAAGTCTAGGAAGGGATAACCAGAGGAGGGGAGGGATCAGAGACAGCTGAAGGAATCAGGGGAAGATGCGAGGGTTCTAATGGAGGAGCATCGGATAAAACCAAGAAGGGATTGGAGGTAGAAGGGGGCAAGGGAGGGGAGAGAGAAAGAAGGGAGGATGAGGAGGGGCGGGCAATATTTGAGGTAGGGGGTTCGAATTCTAGAGGTGCTTTAGATGAGGGAGCCGACTTCTTTTTTTTTTTATTGTTTCCCACTGTTCTTCTTGTGGTTCATTTTCGACATTAACAAGAAAGGGACAACGATTGGAAAAGTGGTCGTATTTGTGACATACCTTACATTTGAATGGTATTTGCTAGTAATCAAGCTGCTGAATATGGCTCCAATCATCGACTTTGAGCTTGATGGCTTCCGGTAGGCCTTTGCCGAGATCCACTTCCACACAAATGCGTGTGCATGCTTGCATATTATCCTTTGGCTTGCTGCGATCTATGTACTTGCCAAAAACGTTTCCAATTGCACGAACCGAATCATCTCCCCAGCAGTTAAGAGGGAGATGAAGGAGTCTGACCCAGACAGGGACAGAGTTGGGGACATCCAGTTTTGGATCAAAATCCAGGGTCCATTTATTTAAGTATAGGCCTCCGGAGTCCATGAAGTAAGGCCCATTCCTGAAGATTAAATCCTTATCTTCTTTAGATTCAAAGTGGAAGGTAAAGAACCCCTTTCCACAGAATCTGATAGAGATTTTACCTTGTATTTTGTCAGACCAATTTCTTTCAACCCATCGTTGCACAGTTATTGGAGATGGCTAGAGGCCCGTGAACTAGTCGATGAGACCTTTTTCTGCAAGAAAGAGGGTTGTCGTGCGAGGAATGGCTGGAGGTAGATTAACTTCTTGGAGAATATCCAACTTTTTGACAAACTTTGATATTGTTGGGCGAGGACGTTGTGGTGGGAGAGATTTGACGAGAGCAGAGAACGCATGCTAGGGATCGTCCCCCTCTAGTGAGTAGTCCATAGGGGCCATGAGAGCCAAGGAAGGTCGAGAGAGCGTGGTTTTCAGCGGTAGGTATTTTCCCTTTTAGAAGGGTCCACAGGAAGAATTTAATTTTGGGCAAAGCTTCATATTTCCAGACCATTTTCCAACGGTTCCAAGTGGACATGGGGTGATGGTTGTTGCAAATGTACTGGTGAGCAAATTGGACAGTATAATTTGAGCCTGACAGGTCCCAGCGAAAGCCATGAGGTTCATTCTTTTTAATTGGAGCTATACCGTGCAGATGGGATTGAAGAGCTTGTAGATTGGCCATGATATTAACAGGAATGGCTGGGAATGTCCATCCTAACCATAAATTGGAGTGGTTGTCCCACAGAGAGATCTGGTCTAGGTGGTGAATTCCTATACTATTAAAATAGGTGAGAATGGGAATGACTCCAGAATGGTTGTTTAATGGCTTCCTGCCCATTATTTTATCTGATCCAATATTGATATCAGCACCTCCTTTGGGAACTTTCGAGATATTCTGGATCATGAGAGGGATTTCTTTTTTACATAGACGCCAAATTTTGGAAGAGTCTCTAATAGGGATATCTTGATCAAGGAGCCGTTGCCTTGGGAAATTTAGGTATTTGACCTCCAACACTCATTTCCACCAAGCAAAGAGACTAGTGATAAGCCTCTAGACAATCTTGCCTCTAAAGGAAAGATTAAGAAATTTGGGGGATCTTATCCCAAGACCACCTCTATCTTGAGATTGAATGACCTGCTTCTAGCTAACTAGAATGAATTTCTTTTTGTCATTTTTCCCTCCTTGCCAGAGGAATTGGCAGAGGATGACTTCCATTTTGTAATGGAAAGAGGTTGGAGCTTGAAGAAGAGAAAATTGATATAGAGATAGGGAGGAAATACCTGATTTGAGAAGGATGAAGCGGCCAGCTGGGTTGAGCCAGATGGAACCCCAACGCTGCACCTTTCTCTTCATCTTGTCAATAATTGTGTCCCAAACTTTAGCCTTCAAGGGACCTACACTTATTGGCAGGCCCAGGTAAGTGAAATGTGACCATTCATATTTGCAAGAGACCCCAAGGATAGTGGCTATGTTGTGCAGAACCTGTGTTGAAGTGTTCCATCCATAAATACAAATTTTCCGCTGATTGACTTGACCACCCGAATACCTCATGTATTTGTTCAGCAGAAACTTAAATCGTCAGGCTATTATCGTGGAAGCTCCTCCAAGTAAAAGGGTGTCATCGATGAATTGAGAGTGGTTAATGTTCTTTACACCATTCCCAAATTTTATTCCAGTGATGAGACCAACTCTCTGCTTGAAGTCTGGCGCTTTGCTGAAGGATTCAACCATCAGAATGATGAGGTAAGGTGAAAGAGGGAAACCTTGCCTAAGACTCCGTGATGATTGAAAAGTAGTTCCAGGTCATCCACTGACAAAAGGAGAGATCCAGGGCTCGGAGATGCAAGCTTTGATGAGATTTAAAAAGGCTGCATCAAATCCCATCTTTTTTAAAACAGCTAAAAGGTAGGTGTGCCTTACTCTATCAAAGGCATTGGCTAAATCAAGTTTAAGGACAAATCCTTTCTCATTCCTAGTTTGGCTTGAATGAACAGCTTCTTGGATGAGGAGGATAGAATCTGTAATTTGTCTATTGGCCAAAAAACCCCCTTGGTTTTAAGAAATGAGAGAAGGGAGAAAGGATTGGAGGCGAGAAGCAAGAATTTTTGTTAGAATCTTGTAGGACGAGTTGCAAAGGGAGATGGGACGGAATCGACTAAAAGAAGAAGGTCGATTTTCTTTGGGAATGAGGGCTAAATGTGTGGCATTGGTGTGACCACCGATTTTGGCTTTTCGCTGGACCCATTTGAGCATTTTAATTAGATCTCTTTTTATAATTCCCCAAAAGGCGCGATAAAAGCAAATGGGGAAGCCATCGGGTCTTGGTGCTTTGTCCGGCTGGAGAGCCCAAATGGTTCTTCTAACCTCCTCCTCATCAATTTCCTTGTTCAAGGTATCATTCATTTCCTTGCTGATGCTTTTGGGAAGGAATTGTAGCAGGTCATTGTAATCCTCTTCATCTATTGTTGCAGTTAGAAGGTCTCGATAGTGGTTGGTAGCAGCCTGTCTGATGGCTTCTTGGGCAGTTTGAAGGTTACCTTCAGAGTCCAAGATTGAGCTAATAGTATTGCTTATTCTCCGCACCGTAGTCTGTTTGTGAAAAAATGCAGTATTCTGGTCCCCTCCTTGCAACCAGAGTTGCCTCGATTTAATCCTCCATTTAGATTCCTCCTTTATGTTTACACGGCAAAGCTTAGAATATAGGTCACTTTCTAGCTCTTTGTTCTCTTGGGTGAGGCCCTGCTCTTCTATTTCCTTTTGGACGTTGTTCAGTGTATTTTTGATCTCCTTTTTTATAATTTTAGGCTTCTTATAACTGATTTTCACCCATTCTTTTATCGCCTGTTTGGTGTTTCTAAGCTTGGATTCCCAAATGAATTTGGGAGATCCTTAAACATGCCGCCTCCACGATTTCTCCACAATATCTTTAACTGCTGTAATACAATTCCAAAGTGGGTTGTACTTAAACGGGATGGGTCCGAGAGGGCAATGCTTTTCCAGATTAAGAAAAATTTGATAATGGTCGGATGCTAAATAGGGAATAATATTAGCGTACCTAGCAGTGAAGGAAGAAAGAAGCATGACATTGATTAGAATTCTGTCTAGTCTCTCCATTATGTTGCCTATACCTAGCCTGCAGTTGCTCCAAGTGTATCTCCTGTTTTTTGGAATGATATCGACTAGATCGTGATCATGCATAATGTCTTCTAGCTAAGTTCTGAATGGATATGGGGAGAAAATACCTCCTCTTTTCTCATTAGCATGGAGAACAAGATTTAGATCTCCTCCTAATATGATATTGGTATTCTCCTCTGCGTTCATGCTGACTTTGATTTCCTCCCAACAATGCTCCTTATCCCTGAACTGATTAGGCGCATAAATGTTGTATATTACCATAATTTGCTGATCTTCTTTGTTTTCTAACACTGTTTGGATCCAATGCTGGTTGATAATTTTTGACTTATAATTCCATATTTTTTGATTCCAGATTGTAGCGATTCCTCCGAAAGCTCCCCTGGATTCACTGATGCTTCCATTGTACTGCTTGTTTTGTTCAATGATTTTAGTCATGTCCTATAGGCTTTGCTTTATTTCCTGTAACAAAAAGATCCCTATTTTTTCACAATAAATAAGATCTTTCAGGGCTGCAACTTTGGAGGGGTGCCCTATACCCCTGCAATTCCAAGATAATATTTTCATCATTGGGAGTGTGGAGTGTGGAGAGGTGCTCGCCCCCCTTGATCCTTGTGAGTTTTCTCTTTATCATGATGTCCTAAGATGTAATATTCAATTGGGCTTTGAGTGCCCATTGCTATGTCCTCTTGGGAATTCTCATCTCTATGTTGTTTTGCAGATTTTCTGCCTAGGCCAGGTTTCTTAAGAGAGTCTCTAGAGGCTCCATGATCTTTGGATGAGCTCCTGGTGAGTTTGGAGAGGGGGGGTTTGAGGGAAGTCTAGGAAGGGATAACCAGAGGAGGGGAGGGATCAGAGACAGCTGAAGGAATCAGGGGAAGATGCGAGGGTTCTAATGGAGGAGCATCGGATAAAACCAAGAAGGGATTGGAGGTAGAAGGGGGCAAGGGAGGGGAGAGAGAAAGAAGGGAGGATGAGGAGGGGCGGGCAATATTTGAGGTAGGGGGTTCGAATTCTAGAGGTGCTTTAGATGAGGGAGCCGACTTCTTTTTTTTTTTATTGTTTCCCACTGTTCTTCTTGTGGTTCATTTTCGACATTAACAAGAAAGGGACAACGATTGGAAAAGTGGTCGTATTTGTGACATACCTTACATTTGAATGGTATTTGCTAGTAATCAAGCTGCTGAATATGGCTCCAATCATCGACTTTGAGCTTGATGGCTTCCGGTAGGCCTTTGCCGAGATCCACTTCCACACAAATGCGTGTGCATGCTTGCATATTATCCTTTGGCTTGCTGCGATCTATGTACTTGCCAAAAACGTTTCCAATTGCACGAACCGAATCATCTCCCCAGCAGTTAAGAGGGAGATGAAGGAGTCTGACCCAGACAGGGACAGAGTTGGGGACATCCAGTTTTGGATCAAAATCCAGGGTCCATTTATTTAAGTATAGGCCTCCGGAGTCCATGAAGTAAGGCCCATTCCTGAAGATTAAATCCTTATCTTCTTTAGATTCAAAGTGGAAGGTAAAGAACCCCTTTCCACAGAATCTGATAGAGATTTTACCTTGTATTTTGTCAGACCAATTTCTTTCAACCCATCGTTGCACAGTTATTGGAGATGGCTAGAGGCCCGTGAACTAGTCGATGAGACCTTTTTCTGCAAGAAAGAGGGTTGTCGTGCGAGGAATGGCTGGAGGTAGATTAACTTCTTGGAGAATATCCAACTTTTTGACAAACTTTGATATTGTTGGGCGAGGACGTTGTGGTGGGAGAGATTTGACGAGAGCAGAGAACGCATGCTAGGGATCGTCCCCCTCTAGTGAGTAGTCCATAGGGGCCATGAGAGCCAAGGAAGGTCGAGAGAGCGTGGTTTTCAGCGGTAGGTATTTTCCCTTTTAGAAGGGTCCACAGGAAGAATTTAATTTTGGGCAAAGCTTCATATTTCCAGACCATTTTCCAACGGTTCCAAGTGGACATGGGGTGATGGTTGTTGCAAATGTACTGGTGAGCAAATTGGACAGTATAATTTGAGCCTGACAGGTCCCAGCGAAAGCCATGAGGTTCATTCTTTTTAATTGGAGCTATACCGTGCAGATGGGATTGAAGAGCTTGTAGATTGGCCATGATATTAACAGGAATGGCTGGGAATGTCCATCCTAACCATAAATTGGAGTGGTTGTCCCACAGAGAGATCTGGTCTAGGTGGTGAATTCCTATACTATTAAAATAGGTGAGAATGGGAATGACTCCAGAATGGTTGTTTAATGGCTTCCTGCCCATTATTTTATCTGATCCAATATTGATATCAGCACCTCCTTTGGGAACTTTCGAGATATTCTGGATCATGAGAGGGATTTCTTTTTTACATAGACGCCAAATTTTGGAAGAGTCTCTAATAGGGATATCTTGATCAAGGAGCCGTTGCCTTGGGAAATTTAGGTATTTGACCTCCAACACTCATTTCCACCAAGCAAAGAGACTAGTGATAAGCCTCTAGACAATCTTGCCTCTAAAGGAAAGATTAAGAAATTTGGGGGATCTTATCCCAAGACCACCTCTATCTTGAGATTGAATGACCTGCTTCTAGCTAACTAGAATGAATTTCTTTTTGTCATTTTTCCCTCCTTGCCAGAGGAATTGGCAGAGGATGACTTCCATTTTGTAATGGAAAGAGGTTGGAGCTTGAAGAAGAGAAAATTGATATAGAGATAGGGAGGAAATACCTGATTTGAGAAGGATGAAGCGGCCAGCTGGGTTGAGCCAGATGGAACCCCAACGCTGCACCTTTCTCTTCATCTTGTCAATAATTGTGTCCCAAACTTTAGCCTTCAAGGGACCTACACTTATTGGCAGGCCCAGGTAAGTGAAATGTGACCATTCATATTTGCAAGAGACCCCAAGGATAGTGGCTATGTTGTGCAGAACCTGTGTTGAAGTGTTCCATCCATAAATACAAATTTTCCGCTGATTGACTTGACCACCCGAATACCTCATGTATTTGTTCAGCAGAAACTTAAATCGTCAGGCTATTATCGTGGAAGCTCCTCCAAGTAAAAGGGTGTCATCGATGAATTGAGAGTGGTTAATGTTCTTTACACCATTCCCAAATTTTATTCCAGTGATGAGACCAACTCTCTGCTTGAAGTCTGGCGCTTTGCTGAAGGATTCAACCATCAGAATGATGAGGTAAGGTGAAAGAGGGAAACCTTGCCTAAGACTCCGTGATGATTGAAAAGTAGTTCCAGGTCATCCACTGACAAAAGGAGAGATCCAGGGCTCGGAGATGCAAGCTTTGATGAGATTTAAAAAGGCTGCATCAAATCCCATCTTTTTTAAAACAGCTAAAAGGTAGGTGTGCCTTACTCTATCAAAGGCATTGGCTAAATCAAGTTTAAGGACAAATCCTTTCTCATTCCTAGTTTGGCTTGAATGAACAGCTTCTTGGATGAGGAGGATAGAATCTGTAATTTGTCTATTGGCCAAAAAACCCCCTTGGTTTTAAGAAATGAGAGAAGGGAGAAAGGATTGGAGGCGAGAAGCAAGAATTTTTGTTAGAATCTTGTAGGACGAGTTGCAAAGGGAGATGGGACGGAATCGACTAAAAGAAGAAGGTCGATTTTCTTTGGGAATGAGGGCTAAATGTGTGGCATTGGTGTGACCACCGATTTTGGCTTTTCGCTGGACCCATTTGAGCATTTTAATTAGATCTCTTTTTATAATTCCCCAAAAGGCGCGATAAAAGCAAATGGGGAAGCCATCGGGTCTTGGTGCTTTGTCCGGCTGGAGAGCCCAAATGGTTCTTCTAACCTCCTCCTCATCAATTTCCTTGTTCAAGGTATCATTCATTTCCTTGCTGATGCTTTTGGGAAGGAATTGTAGCAGGTCATTGTAATCCTCTTCATCTATTGTTGCAGTTAGAAGGTCTCGATAGTGGTTGGTAGCAGCCTGTCTGATGGCTTCTTGGGCAGTTTGAAGGTTACCTTCAGAGTCCAAGATTGAGCTAATAGTATTGCTTATTCTCCGCACTGTAGTCTGTTTGTGAAAAAATGCAGTATTCTGGTCCCCTCCTTGCAACCAGAGTTGCCTCGATTTAATCCTCCATTTAGATTCCTCCTTTATGTTTACACGGCAAAGCTTAGAATATAGGTCACTTTCTAGCTCTTTGTTCTCTTGGGTGAGGCCCTGCTCTTCTATTTCCTTTTGGACGTTGTTCAATGTATTTTTGATCTCCTTTTTTATAATTTTAGGCTTCTTATAACTGATTTTCACCCATTCTTTTATCGCCTGTTTGGTGTTTCTAAGCTTGGATTCCCAAATGAATTTGGGAGATCCTTAAACATGCCGCCTCCACGATTTCTCCACAATATCTTTAACTGCTGTAATACAATTCCAAAGTGGGTTGTACTTAAACGGGATGGGTCCGAGAGGGCAATGCTTTTCCAGATTAAGAAAAATTTGATAATGGTCGGATGCTAAATAGGGAATAATATTAGCGTACCTAGCAGTGAAGGAAGAAAGAAGCATGACATTGATTAGAATTCTGTCTAGTCTCTCCATTATGTTGCCTATACCTAGCCTGCAGTTGCTCCAAGTGTATCTCTTGTTTTTTGGAATGATATCGACTAGATCGTGATCATGCATAATGTCTTCTAGCTAAGTTCTGAATGGATATGGGGAGAAAATACCTCCTCTTTTCTCATTAGCATGGAGAACAAGATTTAGATCTCCTCCTAATATGATATTGGTATTCTCCTCTGCGTTCATGCTGACTTTGATTTCCTCCCAACAATGCTCCTTATCCCTGAAGTGATTAGGCGCATAAATGTTGTATATTACCATAATTTGCTGATCTTCTTTGTTTTCTAACACTGTTTGGATCCAATGCTGGTTGATAATTTTTGACTTATAA
This sequence comes from Pinus taeda, assembly GCA_000404065.3. NCBI lineage: Eukaryota > Viridiplantae > Streptophyta > Pinopsida > Pinales > Pinaceae > Pinus > Pinus taeda. The sequence continues at coordinate 84,117 of APFE030730796.1, forward strand.
TTCCATATTTTTTGATTCCAGATTGTAGCGATTCCTCCGAAAGCTCCCCTGGATTCACTGATGCTTCCATTGTACTGCTTGTTTTGTTCAATGATTTTAGTCATGTCCTATAGGCTTTGCTTTATTTCCTGTAACAAAAAGATCCCTATTTTTTCACAATAAATAAGATCTTTCAGGGCTGCAACTTTGGAGGGGTGCCCTATACCCCTGCAATTCCAAGATAATATTTTCATCATTGGGAGTGTGGAGTGTGGAGAGGTGCTCGCCCCCCTTGATCCTTGTGAGTTTTCTCTTTATCATGATGTCCTAAGATGTAATATTCAATTGGGCTTTGAGTGCCCATTGCTATGTCCTCTTGGGAATTCTCATCTCTATGTTGTTTTGCAGATTTTCTGCCTAGGCCAGGTTTCTTAAGAGAGTCTCTAGAGGCTCCATGATCTTTGGATGAGCTCCTGGTGAGTTTGGAGAGGGGGGGTTTGAGGGAAGTCTAGGAAGGGATAACCAGAGGAGGGGAGGGATCAGAGACAGCTGAAGGAATCAGGGGAAGATGCGAGGGTTCTAATGGAGGAGCATCGGATAAAACCAAGAAGGGATTGGAGGTAGAAGGGGGCAAGGGAGGGGAGAGAGAAAGAAGGGAGGATGAGGAGGGGCGGGCAATATTTGAGGTAGGGGGTTCGAATTCTAGAGGTGCTTTAGATGAGGGAGCCGACTTCTTTTTTTTTTTATTGTTTCCCACTGTTCTTCTTGTGGTTCATTTTCGACATTAACAAGAAAGGGACAACGATTGGAAAAGTGGTCGTATTTGTGACATACCTTACATTTGAATGGTATTTGCTAGTAATCAAGCTGCTGAATATGGCTCCAATCATCGACTTTGAGCTTGATGGCTTCCGGTAGGCCTTTGCCGAGATCCACTTCCACACAAATGCGTGTGCATGCTTGCATATTATCCTTTGGCTTGCTGCGATCTATGTACTTGCCAAAAACGTTTCCAATTGCACGAACCGAATCATCTCCCCAGCAGTTAAGAGGGAGATGAAGGAGTCTGACCCAGACAGGGACAGAGTTGGGGACATCCAGTTTTGGATCAAAATCCAGGGTCCATTTATTTAAGTATAGGCCTCCGGAGTCCATGAAGTAAGGCCCATTCCTGAAGATTAAATCCTTATCTTCTTTAGATTCAAAGTGGAAGGTAAAGAACCCCTTTCCACAGAATCTGATAGAGATTTTACCTTGTATTTTGTCAGACCAATTTCTTTCAACCCATCGTTGCACAGTTATTGGAGATGGCTAGAGGCCCGTGAACTAGTCGATGAGACCTTTTTCTGCAAGAAAGAGGGTTGTCGTGCGAGGAATGGCTGGAGGTAGATTAACTTCTTGGAGAATATCCAACTTTTTGACAAACTTTGATATTGTTGGGCGAGGACGTTGTGGTGGGAGAGATTTGACGAGAGCAGAGAACGCATGCTAGGGATCGTCCCCCTCTAGTGAGTAGTCCATAGGGGCCATGAGAGCCAAGGAAGGTCGAGAGAGCGTGGTTTTCAGCGGTAGGTATTTTCCCTTTTAGAAGGGTCCACAGGAAGAATTTAATTTTGGGCAAAGCTTCATATTTCCAGACCATTTTCCAACGGTTCCAAGTGGACATGGGGTGATGGTTGTTGCAAATGTACTGGTGAGCAAATTGGACAGTATAATTTGAGCCTGACAGGTCCCAGCGAAAGCCATGAGGTTCATTCTTTTTAATTGGAGCTATACCGTGCAGATGGGATTGAAGAGCTTGTAGATTGGCCATGATATTAACAGGAATGGCTGGGAATGTCCATCCTAACCATAAATTGGAGTGGTTGTCCCACAGAGAGATCTGGTCTAGGTGGTGAATTCCTATACTATTAAAATAGGTGAGAATGGGAATGACTCCAGAATGGTTGTTTAATGGCTTCCTGCCCATTATTTTATCTGATCCAATATTGATATCAGCACCTCCTTTGGGAACTTTCGAGATATTCTGGATCATGAGAGGGATTTCTTTTTTACATAGACGCCAAATTTTGGAAGAGTCTCTAATAGGGATATCTTGATCAAGGAGCCGTTGCCTTGGGAAATTTAGGTATTTGACCTCCAACACTCATTTCCACCAAGCAAAGAGACTAGTGATAAGCCTCTAGACAATCTTGCCTCTAAAGGAAAGATTAAGAAATTTGGGGGATCTTATCCCAAGACCACCTCTATCTTGAGATTGAATGACCTGCTTCTAGCTAACTAGAATGAATTTCTTTTTGTCATTTTTCCCTCCTTGCCAGAGGAATTGGCAGAGGATGACTTCCATTTTGTAATGGAAAGAGGTTGGAGCTTGAAGAAGAGAAAATTGATATAGAGATAGGGAGGAAATACCTGATTTGAGAAGGATGAAGCGGCCAGCTGGGTTGAGCCAGATGGAACCCCAACGCTGCACCTTTCTCTTCATCTTGTCAATAATTGTGTCCCAAACTTTAGCCTTCAAGGGACCTACACTTATTGGCAGGCCCAGGGAAGTGAAATGTGACCATTCATATTTGCAAGAGACCCCAAGGATAGTGGCTATGTTGTGCAGAACCTGTGTTGAAGTGTTCCATCCATAAATACAAATTTTCCGCTGATTGACTTGACCACCCGAATACCTCATGTATTTGTTCAGCAGAAACTTAAATCGTCAGGCTATTATCGTGGAAGCTCCTCCAAGTAAAAGGGTGTCATCGATGAATTGAGAGTGGTTAATGTTCTTTACACCATTCCCAAATTTTATTCCAGTGATGAGACCAACTCTCTGCTTGAAGTCTGGCGCTTTGCTGAAGGATTCAACCATCAGAATGATGAGGTAAGGTGAAAGAGGGAAACCTTGCCTAAGACTCCGTGATGATTGAAAAGTAGTTCCAGGTCATCCACTGACAAAAGGAGAGATCCAGGGCTCGGAGATGCAAGCTTTGATGAGATTTAAAAAGGCTGCATCAAATCCCATCTTTTTTAAAACAGCTAAAAGGTAGGTGTGCCTTACTCTATCAAAGGCATTGGCTAAATCAAGTTTAAGGACAAATCCTTTCTCATTCCTAGTTTGGCTTGAATGAACAGCTTCTTGGATGAGGAGGATAGAATCTGTAATTTGTCTATTGGCCAAAAAACCCCCTTGGTTTTAAGAAATGAGAGAAGGGAGAAAGGATTGGAGGCGAGAAGCAAGAATTTTTGTTAGAATCTTGTAGGACGAGTTGCAAAGGGAGATGGGACGGAATCGACTAAAAGAAGAAGGTCGATTTTCTTTGGGAATGAGGGCTAAATGTGTGGCATTGGTGTGACCACCGATTTTGGCTTTTCGCTGGACCCATTTGAGCATTTTAATTAGATCTCTTTTTATAATTCCCCAAAAGGCGCGATAAAAGCAAATGGGGAAGCCATCGGGTCTTGGTGCTTTGTCCGGCTGGAGAGCCCAAATGGTTCTTCTAACCTCCTCCTCATCAATTTCCTTGTTCAAGGTATCATTCATTTCCTTGCTGATGCTTTTGGGAAGGAATTGTAGCAGGTCATTGTAATCCTCTTCATCTATTGTTGCAGTTAGAAGGTCTCGATAGTGGTTGGTAGCAGCCTGTCTGATGGCTTCTTGGGCAGTTTGAAGGTTACCTTCAGAGTCCAAGATTGAGCTAATAGTATTGCTTATTCTCCGCACCGTAGTCTGTTTGTGAAAAAATGCAGTATTCTGGTCCCCTCCTTGCAACCAGAGTTGCCTCGATTTAATCCTCCATTTAGATTCCTCCTTTATGTTTACACGGCAAAGCTTAGAATATAGGTCACTTTCTAGCTCTTTGTTCTCTTGGGTGAGGCCCTGCTCTTCTATTTCCTTTTGGACGTTGTTCAGTGTATTTTTGATCTCCTTTTTTATAATTTTAGGCTTCTTATAACTGATTTTCACCCATTCTTTTATCGCCTGTTTGGTGTTTCTAAGCTTGGATTCCCAAATGAATTTGGGAGATCCTTAAACATGCCGCCTCCACGATTTCTCCACAATATCTTTAACTGCTGTAATACAATTCCAAAGTGGGTTGTACTTAAACGGGATGGGTCCGAGAGGGCAATGCTTTTCCAGATTAAGAAAAATTTGATAATGGTCGGATGCTAAATAGGGAATAATATTAGCGTACCTAGCAGTGAAGGAAGAAAGAAGCATGACATTGATTAGAATTCTGTCTAGTCTCTCCATTATGTTGCCTATACCTAGCCTGCAGTTGCTCCAAGTGTATCTCTTGTTTTTTGGAATGATATCGACTAGATCGTGATCATGCATAATGTCTTCTAGCTAAGTTCTGAATGGATATGGGGAGAAAATACCTCCTCTTTTCTCATTAGCATGGAGAACAAGATTTAGATCTCCTCCTAATATGATATTGGTATTCTCCTCTGCGTTCATGCTGACTTTGATTTCCTCCCAACAATGCTCCTTATCCCTGAACTGATTAGGCGCATAAATGTTGTATATTACCATAATTTGCTGATCTTCTTTGTTTTCTAACACTGTTTGGATCCAATGCTGGTTGATAATTTTTGACTTATAATTCCATATTTTTTGATTCCAGATTGTAGCGATTCCTCCGAAAGCTCCCCTGGATTCACTGATGCTTCCATTGTACTGCTTGTTTTGTTCAATGATTTTAGTCATGTCCTATAGGCTTTGCTTTATTTCCTGTAACAAAAAGATCCCTATTTTTTCACAATAAATAAGATCTTTCAGGGCTGCAACTTTGGAGGGGTGCCCTATACCCCTGCAATTCCAAGATAATATTTTCATCATTGGGAGTGTGGAGTGTGGAGAGGTGCTCGCCCCCCTTGATCCTTGTGAGTTTTCTCTTTATCATGATGTCCTAAGATGTAAGATTCAATTGGGCTTTGAGTGCCCATTGCTATGTCCTCTTGGGAATTCTCATCTCTATGTTGTTTTGCAGATTTTCTGCCTAGGCCAGGTTTATTAAGAGAGTCTCTAGAGGCTCCATGATCTTTGGATGAGCTCCTGGTGAGTTTGGAGAGGGGGGGTTTGAGGGAAGTCTAGGAAGGGATAACCAGAGGAGGGGAGGGATCAGAGACAGCTGAAGGAATCAGGGGAAGATGCGAGGGTTCTAATGGAGGAGCATCGGATAAAACCAAGAAGGGATTGGAGGTAGAAGGGGGCAAGGGAGGGGAGAGAGAAAGAAGGGAGGATGAGGAGGGGCGGGCAATATTTGAGGTAGGGGGTTCGAATTCTAGAGGTGCTTTAGATGAGGGAGCCAACTTTTTTTTTTTTATTGTTTCCCACTGTTCTTCTTGTGGTTCATTTTCGACATTAACAAGAAAGGGACAACGATTGGAAAAGTGGTCGTATTTGTGACATACCTTACATTTGAATGGTATTTGCTAGTAATCAAGCTGCTGAATATGGCTCCAATCATCGACTTTGAGCTTGATGGCTTCCGGTAGGCCTTTGCCGAGATCCACTTCCACACAAATGCGTGTGCATGCTTGCATATTATCCTTTGGCTTGCTGCGATCTATGTACTTGCCAAAAACGTTTCCAATTGCACGAACCGAATCATCTCCCCAGCAGTTAAGAGGGAGATGAAGGAGTCTGACCCAGACAGGGACAGAGTTGGGGACATCCAGTTTTGGATCAAAATCCAGGGTCCATTTATTTAAGTATAGGCCTCCGGAGTCCATGAAGTAAGGCCCATTCCTGAAGATTAAATCCTTATCTTCTTTAGATTCAAAGTGGAAGGTAAAGAACCCCTTTCCACAGAATATGATAGAGATTTTACCTTGTATTTTGTCAGACCAATTTCTTTCAACCCATCGTTGCACAGTTATTGGAGATGGCTAGAGGCCCGTGAACTAGTCGATGAGACCTTTTTCTGCAAGAAAGAGGGTTGTCGTGCGAGGAATGGCTGGAGGTAGATTAACTTCTTGGAGAATATCCAACTTTTTGACAAACTTTGATATTGTTGGGCGAGGACGTTGTGGTGGGAGAGATTTGACGAGAGCAAAGAACGCATGCTAGGGATCGTCCCCCTCTAGTGAGTAGTCCATAGGGGCCATGAGAGCCAAGGAAGGTCGAGAGAGCGTGCAGCAGGGTTAGGGCGCGCAACAACGAGCGCACAACCAGTCTTTCCAAAAGGCTCAAAATAAAAATAAAATTAAGGTTATATTAATATTATTAGAATGAAATGAGAAAAAATACAAATAAATAAAGAAGATTAAAATTGAATTAAAATTAAGATCTATACTAGTTTGGTACATATGTACACCTATTATTATTATTATTATTATTTGTATATATAGTTTTTTGTTGTTGTTATCATGTAATATAAAGTGGCAACATTGGGCAATAGAGAACCTAGCAATGCAATCAACTACGAATAGAGCCAAATCCTTAAAAAAAATCAGTTTTCGAGTTTCATCAATAACCCATCAACCTAACTAATAAAAAACAACTATTTTCTAATTTCATTAATAAAAGTTAACTATAAATAAGTATTTATTACTTCTTTTACTATAAATTAATTAATTAGACATTTTTTTTTCCATGATTAATTCATCATCAAAATAATTTTATTATTATTATTATTTTTTCACATCAAAAATATAAATATAACATTACTTTTATTCTTTTACTTTTAAATTTATAGTTAAAATTTTATTTTTTTCCATGGAAAAAGCGTGATTTTCATTAATATGATAAGAAAATTACATGTTGTATAATGTTGCATGTATGAAATGGAAATCTCTGAGGAGCAGACCAGGTAGTATATTGAAGCTTTACAAAAAACCTTCATGATGTCACTGATAATAAACTTCAAAGAAGTCCAGATAACATAAGAAATAGGATAAAAATTGAGTTCGATCCCAAAAGTAAACAACTGTGTATAGTAGAAAGATTAAGGGATCATTCCGTGATGAGCCCATTCATCTCCATGAATAGTCAGTGGTAAAAATAGTAGAAGGTGCCTCCCCTAAATTCCTGAATCTGCCATTGTCCTATGTTCAGCTGCACTGCCTCTTTGGAAAGACGATCAACGATCTATTCCTTTCCCTATCTATATCTAAGCATGCAAAAGAATCAAATTGAGACTTTAGAGTAATGATTTCATATAGAATATCTCTGAGTGTGTGCAAGTGACAGTGATAAACACCGTTTATCTAGTTTATAGTGAGCTGTGAGTCCCAAAAAATTTGTATCTTTTGGCAATTTAGTTCTCTTGCAAATAGTAGGAGATATTTAAGACTGTTCAATTTAGCATAATTGTTGGTATCCCTGCCTATGCAAACTTGAATTCTGTAGGACACAATGTTGTCAATATGCAAAATTGCCCCTCCCCCACAGCCTTTGACCTAAGCTGAGCCGTCAAAATAACCCTAGGGGATATTTGAGTCAATAGATTCTGGGATAATGACTCAAGGGGGTTTGCCAACATGGTCATCTGGGATCAAATTAAAAATATCCATCAATGTTGTACAGGAGGTTTCACAATTTATCTTGGCATCCATAAAAATATATATGCTCCTATTTATCCATATACCCCAACAAACAAGCAATGGAAGATTCCTGACTTTCTGAGATTGCACTTCTGTCCACCATCTGAGCCAAGCCTCATATACATTTTTCCCCGACCATACAATCTATAAATTTAGGGAGGTCGTGATCCTTGACCAAAAGAAAATCGTCACAGGGCAGGTGAGAAATATATGGTTTGTACCTTCCTCTTGTTGCTTACAAAGGCAACATCTGGAGGGGCCATTGATCACTTTGTGCATTAGCTTAAGCTCTATAGGGGCTTTGTCCATGAGGATGCACCACATAAATAGTCTGCTTTTAGGAGGGGCTTTTAATTTCCAAAGGTGGCGCCACCACCAAGAGATATCCCCAATTTGCTTGGCTACCAAAGAAGACGCATAACCTGCTTTAGGGGAGTATCTGCCATGGGGGTCAAGAGCCCAAATAAGGACATCTTGTTGATCATTGATCGACACATTGGTCTCCTCAAGAGACCCAATAAAACGCTGCCAATCCTCTATCCAACAAGTTGGGATGATAAGCATCCTGTGGTCCAACCAGCTTTGTTGTTGCCATCGGTCCTGATTTGCATTTGCAATTTGCGCTAAATGGGTGATACCTGTGTCCTAGAGGTGATTATAGAGTTGTCGTGGGATAATATGAGCATTTCCATAGCCGCTCCAAGCATCCAAACCGATTCTCACTTGGTCTCCTTTACCAATTTTCCATGCCAGTCCTCTCTTAATGAGGGGGAGGGGCTGAGTTATTGCTTTCCAAATTATAGAGGCTCCAGTTGTAAAATTGGAGGGGCTGCGGATCCAGTCCAAAACCGAGAGCGGATGGATGTATTTGTACTAAGTTACCTCCTGCCAAAGGCTTCTAGAGTTTATGAGATGCCAACCCATTTTTGCTGCAAGTGCCTCTGCAAATAACTGAATGTTTTTTATGCCCCAGCCTCCCAATTTTTTAGGTTTACCAATTCGATCCCAGTGAACCCAAGCAAATGTTCTCCCTGTGCTTTGACATTAAATTTTTATTATAATTACATATAACAAAATTAATAATCATTTTCAATTCTAATTTAAAAATAAAGATAGTAAATTATTTTAAAATTGATAATATTTTTAATTTTTTACAATTTTTTATTGTTACTTATCAATATTAATCTTTGTTGTTGGAGATTTTCACAATTAAATTGTGTAATATTTGAGATCCGTCCAATCACGTACAACATTAATCTTTGATAACAATATGATTATCTCTAATCATATAGTAAAAAAAAA